>PVKA01002225.1:16108-59671 GCA_004027165.1 Ctenomys sociabilis
ACTAGGTAAATAATTATTGAATCTTTGATATAATTCAGCTATAAAAAAACCTGTAAATATAATTTCATGTATGCACCTTGTACAGTACCAAAACGTTATGAAAACAGTTTGCAATGTATTAATTCATCGACTCTGTATGGTTAAGGTGTCTTGAAACTGTCTGATTGACATTTGTATTTTAATAAAATAAAAAGAAATGGAAAAAAAAAAAAAAAGAATCATCCTCCGGTGTCTCAGAAACAGAATGCTGAAGTTTAGTATCCTGAATAGAACATGCTAACCAAACTAGAATCAGATGTTATCCGAGATTGAGCTTTAAGTATCTCACTTTTCCTTCTATCCCCTCCCGACAAGCATGGCCCTGAAAAAGTCTGCTCACACTAATCTCTCTGTTATTTATGCCACCAGATTCTCAAGTCTCCTGTACAACTCTCACAGACAGCGCAATGTATATGGGACTTATATCATTGTATTTGCAGCCTGGCTTGACCACCATCTGAGCTGGCAGTGCCATCACACACCCTCCCCCGTAGTGTTCCATACTCTCCAGGAAAAAACTTCATAATGGCAAGTGCAAAAAATCAAACATTTCATATTTATTAGACAATATATTGAATAATGTATACTTTAATTTTCTCAGCAACTATTATAAATACATTAAACATTCACATATGGGTTTCATTTAAAACATAATTTTGAATTGCTGATTTTTCTGAATTATATTAAATTCCACGTTTTTTGTATTTAATGCAGGGTCCACAGGGTCTCACTACACAGATCAGACTTGTACTGATCCTTCCTGTTTTTCTGTCTTCTAAATCCTGGGGTTACAGGCACACACCACAGCACCCAATCTCAATCACTGTCTGATCTTGGGGAACAGAACAGATGGCTGTAGGTCGAACCCTGGTCCCTGCATTTGCCTAAGCAGGTGCTTTAATCCACTGAGCTATTTGGCTGGCCCTCTAAACTATATTAGAGAATATTAAATATTGATAGAAAGGCAAAATAAGTAACATTTTTTTGTTCATTGTTCATCACATTTCCTGTTAATGTGTTTGAGATGTTGGAATACTAATTAGTAAGGAACTGATTATTTTTATGTTTAACAAATAAGGAAACAGTAGAAATTAGCACAAATTTACCTTGTATCTAATTAAGCTACATAGCAATTCACTGGATTTATGACATACATATTGAAAACGTATTTCTACAATTATTTTTTCCTGCAGTCCTGTATGTGCATTTGGCTTTGTCTTCTCAATGTCATCAAAAGGATCAAATGATTTCATTTCAGGTAAAAGGTAAAAATTATACAGTATAATTTACTTGGTAGTAAATAAATGTTTGAATGAAGTAGATAGAGCCCAATGCTGATGAAAAGTAAGTTACTATCTATCACCAGCTTCACTTACAAAATAACAAGAAAAAAAAGACAAGGGGCTCAGTAGAATAAGCACTTGCCTGGCAAGCACAAGGGTCTGAGTTCAATCCCTGGTTCAGCCAAAAAAAAAAAAAAAAAAAAAAAAAAAAAGAAGAAGACGACTGTGTTTTCTCAGAGAAGTTGTACAGGCTATCATAGAGCCCTAGATAAAGTGATGAAGGGTGACATTTAAAAGAAAAGAGATGCACTGTTTTTTTTTTTAATTTGATTTTGGTTCATATTTCTAATACTTGATTTAAGGGAATAGCTTGAATGTATGCACAGATGAGTGCAAACACTAAATGACTCTTACACTATACTTAAGAGAAAGTGCAGCAATCCTTATTTATGTTAAAATATAAATCCTTTAAAGGTATTATAAAGTAGGACACTTTCACTTATCATCTTCAGCCTTGTTCAGTAGTACTTATTTTCATTCCTTCATATCTTCTTTCAATGAAGTGTTTTCTGAACTTTTGTCTTGAAAAGCTTGCATTTCCTTTCAGCAACCACATTTCTATGAATTTCCTGTATTTGTATGTCATAAAAATAGTTTATACATATACAGATAATACTTATTCAATTCCTCATTCCCACTGATCTTTTTTTTTTTCTTTTTTTTTTTTTGGCAGAACCAGGAACTGAACTCAGGCCCTTGCACTTACCAGGCAAGCACTTATGCTACTGAGCCATCTACCTGGTCCCCCCCCACTGATCTTATAGTTACACTAAAAGTGCTTTGTCAATGGGTTTGGTTCCATCTTGTTACCAAATACCCAGTGAGTAGTTTTAGGTCTTCATTTTATTTGAACTTTTAACAATATTAAATACAGATTACTACCCTTTCCTTCTTGAAAAACACTTTTATGACTTTTGTTCCAGTATTTAAATTTTTTTTTTTTTGAGATAGTGTTTCACCTTGTAGTTCAGGCTGACTTTGGCCTTACTATATAGCCCTCCTGGCATCAATGTCATGGTGATTCCCCTGCCTCAATCTAAAAATATGGGCTAAATGATGTTGTATACCTGAGACTGCCTATTCATCTAACTTTAGTATAGCTGCTTCAGACTTTAGCTGCTGTTCTTCTCATTGAATGACTTACAGATACACTGATCTCCATCTTCCAGGTTTTCTATTTTCTATGTTTGATATATTTTTTATGTTGGGTAGCTTTTGCTTTGTTCTAAATGTGAACATATGCTTGATACCTTGTCTTACCTAGAGTGCAATAAGCCCTCTGAGATTATGGTGTTCAAGCATTGTGGTTCCTTCAGCAAGACTTGTTGAATGAACAAATCTGAAGTAAGACTCATGTTTATTTCCTCCATGAAAATAATAAAGGCTCCTACCCATGCATAATATTACAAGCACATTCTGGACATCACCCTATAGTTTACCTAAAGAATATGACTTTTGGAATGAAAATCAAAGCCAGGCGTGGTGGAAATCAGATTGCCTTGAACTAAGTATATTAATATTCTGTCTTGGGTATCAGGGACATTTATTAGACTCTTCCCACCCCTCCTAGTCTTCTCCTATTCTTTCCCTTATATTTATTTATTTTATAGAAATTTACTACATGCCTACGTCATGGTAGAGTTAGAGTTCTAGTCCAAACCCCTCTCTTTCCTCTTTCTTTTGTGGTGCTGGAAATCAAATCCAGGGCCTTTTGCTTGCTAGGCAAGTGTTCAACCACTGAGTCTGACACCCAGCCACTCCCATCTTAATTCTTATTCACATGCTACAAAGACTTAGATACTAACTAGGAAAAGAATAATTTTTTTCCCTTAAAAAATTGTTTCTACTTTTTATTTTTGTGAGGCAGGATCTCCCATTGTCTCTTGTGGTGGCAATGAGCTCCTGGGATCAAGCAGTTTTCCTGCCACAGTAGCTGGGACTACAAATATGTGCCAGCTGGTGCAGTGGATAAATATTGTTTTATTTATGGAAATCTAGAGCATAGAGATGTGATATTGAATATTACTTTTCTACCCCTGAATTATTACATAGAAGCTTATTTTCAGCCCTGTTTAGGTTTTGCAATAACATATATTTCTTTGTCTCTAGTTTTCCTTTAGAAGTCTCAGAGTTTATCAATTTACCTTATTTTAAAAAATTGTATTGAGAACCTACCCTATACCAGAAACTAAAGAGATCCTCTGGGAAATACAAATTGTAAGCAAAACCAAACTCTATCCTGTAGAAATACAGATTTGAGATAAAAACCTAATGTCCTGAGAGAGTAGGGAGCAATAGACAGAGCCGGAGGGGAATTGCTGTCTGTTTGAATTTCCCAGAAATGGGATTCTAGATAACAGCTTCTCCTGCAGACGCCCTGTTCTTTGATCTTTGCTGGAATGTTATCAGCTAGCAATTGTGTGAACCTAGTGTTAGGCAAATGGTGGAAGCTAGTAGAGATAACAGTTTGTATTTACTTAAGTAATTATGCACATTCCTTAGCCTGTCTTTAGCCCTGAATAAATGTGAGATGCTTCTGAGGCTCTGGGTTCAGTTAGAGAGAGATTCATCTCAGTGAGACCTCTGAACTGGGGATCAAACTCAGGCTCCTGCGCTTACCAGGCAAGCTCTTATTTTACTAAGCTGTCTCCCTGGCACCGTCAAGCAACATTTGATTGATGACTTTAATTTTTGTATTTTTATTTTAGTTGCCAATATTTTAGCACATATTTTCTCTAATGTAGTCCAAGATTTCCTTGTATATTATTGCTTTAATACCTCTTGTTCTTATTGGCTAAATAAAATTTTATTTTGCTAATTGGAAAGTCATGTGTTCTACATCATTTTTTCTGATCATTACTGCCAGCTTATTAAGACGCAAACTCATTTTTCTAATCTATTTCTTAAATTTAGTTTTGTGGTACCTGAAAGACATTTTCCTTTGATCATAAATGCTGCATCATAATTCTTAAAGAGATAAAGTCTCTTTCATGAACTGCGTTAGTATAAGACAAAAAGCAACAAAATGACAGAAATTTTCTCGTACAATTCTTTACATGAAGAAAAGTAAGAGATATGTTTTTCTATTTTAAACAGAAAAACTGATAAAAACAATGATACAAAATTTCAAAGCAAGATAATAGGTAACAATGGTTAGTACATTGATCACTGTTGTTCTTAACTTAGCTGCTCATAAGGTATAGTTATAAATAACTGATTAAACAATATAAGCAAAAATGTTTCTTTTCAAAGAATAGAAATTAGTAATATATGTGATATAACATATATAATATATACATTACTTTTCTCTTCCTTCCTCCCCATCAGTTTTTCTTACCTTTTGAACAGTTTTTTCCAATATCTGTTATATATCTTGGATCTTACATATGCTTTCCACCTCTTACATGAGGGGAAAAATGTGTTGTTTATACATATGACTGATCTATTTCACTTTGAGTATGGTCTCAAGTTGTATTCCTTTAAGTCTCAGGTTTATCTTTCTTTATAGTTGAGTATTGCACCTTTGTATAAAAATACCACATCTTTAATATTCATTCTTCAGTTGATGGACATTTGAATTGTTTCCCAGGTTTAACTATTACCAATTGTGCTGCTATAAACATGGATGTACAGATAGCACTATGGTATGGTTGTTTTGATTTTTCTGTGAAAAGGTCAAGAGGGGGAATAGCTGGGGTAAATGGGACCTCTAATCCTTGTCTTTTTTATTTGTTTATTTATTTATTTATTTATTTATTTATTTATTTATTTATTTATTTATTTTTGCGGTACCAGAGATTGAACTCAGGGCCCTGTGCTTGCCAGGCAGGCATTTATTCTACCAAGCTATCCTCCTGGTCCTAATCTTTGTTTTTTAAAGGAATTTTCACACTGATTTCTATGGCGGTTATACCAGTTTACACTCTCACCAACAGTGGAGTTCCTTTTCCCCATATCACCTCAAACATGGGTCATGAGTTAATTTCTTGATGACAGCCATTCTATCTGGCATGAGATGGAATTTCAGTGTTTTCTTAATTTGTATCTCTTTGAATGACCAAAGATGTTGAACATTTTTTGTATAATTATTTGCCACTTGTATTTATTTATCTGAGAAGTGTATATTCCTCATAGAGACCATTTTTGGGTTGGAGAGTCTGATACATTTTCAGTTCTGCATAAGTTCTAGATACAAATCTTTTGTCTGAGGGAATGTTAGCTAAAATTTTTTCTACCATGTGAGTTGTCTTTTAACTATGTTGGTGATTTCTTTTGATGTGCAACAGCTTTTTAATATGAGATCCCAGTTGTTGATTCTATGAAGTATTTCCCATGCAGTTTGAGTTATGTTCAGAAAGGCTGTGCCATCATAATGTCTGCATGATTTCTGCCTACTTTTTCTTCCAGTAGATTTAGTGTTTCTATTTTAATATTTAGATCTTTGATCCATTTTCACTTTAATTTCATATTTTTTCTAGTACTGTGAGTTATGTTAATGGTATTGGGTCAGAATTGTATTAAATCTGCAAAATTTTGGAGAGTATAGCCATTTTCATTATGTTGGCCCTTCCTATCCAAGAGCAAGGGATATATTTTGATTTTATTAAATTCTCTTCAATCTCCTTTTTCAAAGTACTGTAATTTTCAATGTATAGATCTTTTATTTCCTTTGTTAGATTGAATCCTATGTATATCTTTTTTTGGATGCTATTGTGAAAAGTGTGGTTTCCTGAATTTTTCTGTCAGTGAATTTGTTGTTTATGTACAGGAATGCTATTGATTTTTGAGTGTTGACTCTGTATCCACGTATGCTATTGAATGTGCTAATGAAATTGAGAAGTCTTTTGGATGTATTTTTTGGCAGAACTGGGGATTTGAACTTAGACTCATTGCACTTTCCAGGCAAGTGCTTGTTCTACTGAGCCATCTCTCCAGCCCCTGAATTTTTGAAGTCTTCTATATAGTGTACGTCATCTATGAATAATGATAATTTAACTTTTTTCTTTCCTATCCTTATTTTTTTATTTCTCTGTCTTATCTAATTGCCCTGGCTAACATTTCCAGAATTATACTGAAAAGGAATGGTGATAGTGGACATCCTTGTCTTTTTCCTGATTTTAGGGGGAAAGCTTTCAATTTTTGTCCATTTAGTATGATATTGACTGTTGGTTTGTCATAAATGGCTTTTATCAGGTTGAAGTAAAGATTATCTACTATGATTTTCTGATGAATGATTGTTGAACTTTTTCAAAGATGATTTCTGCATCTATTCAGATGATATGTGATTTTTGCCTCTGTTGCTATGGTATATTCCTTTTATTGATTTGCATATGTTGACCCATCCCTACATTCCTTGAATGAATCCCAGTTGATCATGGTACGTGCTCTTCTTGATGATTTGCTTCATTTTGTTTACTAGTGTCTTATATTTGCATCTATATTCATTAGTGAGATTGGCCTGTAGTTCTCTTTTTAGTTGGGTCATTTTCTCATTTTGATATCACAATAATACTTCACTCCAGGAATTAATTAGGGAGAATTCCTTTTCTTTCAGCTTCATTGAAGAGTTTGAAGAGTATTGGCATTAAAACTTTTCTAAATTTCTTCTAGAATTCGGCAGTGAATCTATCAAGACTTGGGGTTTGCTGGTAAGTTTTAAAATTACATTTTCAAGCTCATTAACTGATACTTATTCTGAGTTTTTATATCTTTATTCAACTTTGGTAATTCATCATATATCTAGCAATCTGTCCACTTAATGTTTTCTAGCCCATGTGAGTTAAAATTTTCAAAGTAGATATTGATGATCTTCTGTATTTCCATAGAGTATGTGGTGATTTGATCATTTTTATTCCTCAGTGCATGAACTTGAGTCTTTTCTTTCCTTTTTTCATGAGGTTGAGGGGGAGTTTACCAAGTTTATTTATTCTCTCAAAGAACCAACTCTTCAATTTATTAATTCTTTGTATTGTTCTCTTAATCTCCATTGTGTTCATTTCTGCTCTGATCTTTATAATGTCCTCCCTTTTATGGGCTTTGGGCTTGACTTGCTCTTCTTTTTCTAGAATTTTGAAGCACAGCAATAGGTTGTTTATTTGTGCTCATTCTGTTTTCCTGATGTAAGAATTCACAGCTATAAAGTTCCCTTTTAGGACTGCTCTCATTACATTCTACAAATTCTGTTGTATTTGCAGTCTCCTGTAGTTGTAGATATTGTTTAATTTACTATTTAATTTTGTGTGTAACCCACTGGTTATGTAGGAACATGTTATTTAGTTTTCATGTATTTATGGAGTTTTTGCAGTTTCTTTTACCTGTTTCTAGTTTCATTGCACTTTGGTCGGATAATATATGTGAGAGAACTGAAGTTCCTTTGCATTTACTTAAGCATGTTCTCTGGGTTTGTATATGGTTTATTTTAGAAAATGTACCATGTGCAGCTGAAAAGTGTGTATTCTGATGATATTGTGTGGAACTCTGAAGACATGTACTCAGTCCCTTTGTTTCTGGTTTGGTTGAGTTCTGATTCTTTGCTGATTTTTTGTCTAGTTGATCTGTCTCTTTGTGACAATGGAATATTAAAGTCTTCATCATAATTGAATTATTTATTTGATTTTTCATGTCTACTAATAATTGTATATACTTGGGTGCTCTCATACTTGGTGATACATATTTATGATTGTTATCCTTTCCTCTTAAAGTTTTCCCCTGACAAGTATGTAATGACCTTTTTATACCTTCTGACCATTCTTGGTTTGGAGTTCACATTTTATGTGAACAGAATAGCTATCCCTCTTGTTTTCTGGGTTCCTGTTGCACGAAAGATTGTTTTCCATCTTTTGACTTTGTCTATAAATTCATTTTTGAATTAAATGTGTTTCTTGTATATAGCATATTGTTGGACCTTGTTTCTTGACTCATTCTGTCAATCTGTTTCTTTCAATTGATGAATTAAGGCCATTTGTATTAATGGTCGTAATTGATATGCATTAGTTTATATTTGTCATGTTATTTTCCTGTTGTTTGTTCCCTTCTTTTATCTCTGTTTAGTTGTTTACCCTGCCTGGTGATTTCTTTCTGCTGTTGTTCATTTGAAATTGCGGTCAATTTTATGTCTGTCTAGAATATCTTCAGTGTTCTTTGTAGGGTTGGTTTGGTGGCCATGAATTTCTTCAGTTGTTCTTTGTCATGGAAGTATTTTATGTTATGATTAATTTTTAGAAGATAGTTTTTAGGGTAGTTTGATCTGGCTTGCAAGTTGTTTTCTTTCAAGAGTTGAAATACTTCACTCCAAGCTCTTGACTTGAGGGTTTGTTTTGAGAAGTCTGTCATGATCTGATTGGCTTTTCTTTATAGGCAATCTGTTTCTTTTCTCCTACAACTTTTAATATTCTATTTTTATGCTGAATATTCAGTAGCATGATTATGTTTTAGTGTAGTTTTGTTTTTTTGTTCATGGCTTTTAGAGTTATATGTCTTTCATTTGTTTGTATGTTGAATTCTTTATCTGTGCTTGGGAAAAATTCTCCCATTATTTCTGTGAAGAATTTTTATGGTATTTCTGCTATCTCCAGCTTTCTCATGGGCTCCAATAAATCTTAAATTATTTTTCTTTGCCTCATCTTTAGTTGTTGGATTGACTTTTCATGATCTCATGCTATTTTTAAGATATCTTTATTTTCCTTATCACTAACTGAAATTCTGTCTTCAAAAATCTGATGTTCTGTTCTCTCTTTATTCAGTCTGTTGCACATACTTTCAATGTATGTTTTAATTCTATTTCTTATATTTGGTATTTTTTTTTTGTTCCCATCCTTTCTCTAAGCTCAACTATTCTTTTATCTGTGTCTTCTGTAATATCTTTGATTTTAAGCCTCATTTCTTTTATCTGAGAGATTATTCTCTCTATAGTATTTTCCACTTGTATTTTTTTTTACTTCTGTTGCTATCATTTCTCAAGGCTTTAGTGTTTTATTTCCAGTTTCATCTATCTCATTGTGTTCTGAGATTGTTCTGAGTAGGAGCTGGGGAGATGGCTAAGTAGAATAAGTGCTTGCCTGGCAAGTACAAGGGCCTGAGTTCAATTTCCATTCTTCCAAAAAAATGAAAATAAAAAAAACTCCAAATAATGAGAAAATGGAAGGAAGCTTGTTTTCAGACTGGGTGTGGTGGCTCACACCTGTAATCCCAGCTCTTGGGAGGCTGTAAACAAGCAGATCACTGTGGGTCTAATCTAGTAGTAAGGCCCTGAACACCCTATAGACCCTTTCCTAAAATACAAAAAGGAAGGAATCTCTAAAGTTATATTAAAAAATTAAAGTGATTTTCCCTTTAATGGAATGATATTATCTTTTTTGTATGACTGGCTCAGCCCACCTGGGTGCAGGTGCTGACATAGTATGTGGTGCTGGGAATCAATCCACAGTCCCTGTGTTGCCTAAGCTTGCCTAAGCAGGTGCATTAGGCCACTGAGCTATCTCTGACCCCAGTTTTATCCTTTTGAGTGGGCCTGGGCAAATAACTCAGCAGATTAAAGTGCCTGAGACTGGGCATGGTGGCAGGGTGGTATCACAATGGGACACCCTGAGAGGGTAATTGAGACTAGGCGTGGTGGCATGTGCCTGTAATTCCAGATCTTGGGAGACTGTGAACAGGCGGGTCACTACAAGTCTGATCTAATAGTGAGACACTGACACCCTTCCCTAAAAATAAAAAAAAAAAAGATATGGGACAGGGTGAAGTAATGAATGATGTCAAATATAGTATAGTCAAGACTGGAGGTCAAAGGATTATTACCCTGGTTTTGAGAAACTGGAACGTACAGGAAGGAAAGAATGAAATAGAATATGGAAGCATAATCAGAGAGGGAAGTAACAGTGTTTACTCTCTTGAAAATTTAAATTCAAAAAGTAGTTGAGGAAAGAGAGGATCAGTAGAAAGGACTTAATCGTTAGATAAGAAACCTATGCAGTGAAAAAAGCAAGGATGATAAGAATGGAAAAGTGAGATAAAGAAGAAAAGAAAGAAAAATGTAGACTCAAGAAATAGGAGGAAAACAAAATAACCACAAAATACAAGACAAAAGAAGACAAATTCCAACCAGGCAGGAAAGGTATAGCCAGCCAGACAAACCAGGGAGCATAAAAGCAGTAAAATACCACTGGTGTCACAGTTCTGTGACAGTGTTCATGTGCGAGCCCAGTAATGTGCTGAAAACTCTAGCCAAGTTTACCATGGTAATTGTGCTGGGTATGGAGCTGATCTTGGCCTCTGGATGTGGGGCCTGGGGCTGGTTTTCCATGGGTGGAATTCTCCAGAGTCCAGCTGCTGGTTCCTCACTCCTGCTTCAGACACTTCCATCTGGTCTCGATAATTACTCAGCATGCCTAGACAGGTCTGGTGGGTTTTGGGGTTCCATTCTGCTGCCTGTAAAAGGCATCTGTGCACCTGGGAAGGCCTGTTCTGGGCTCCAACAGAGATATTTCTGAAAATATGTTTTTATACTATGTATTGACTACATAATGCCACCTAGCACTGAAATTGCTTGGTAATTCTCCTGGATGTTAATGAGGCATAGTTACTAGTTGTTTTATTTTTCTATTTTATTAGCTTTTCCAGGAACCAGTACCATATATTGTTTGCATTCAATGTTGTGAATGAGAAATTGTCACTTTTTTCTTCTCTGTATATAATATTCTCTTTTTGCTTATCATTGATATTCCTAATTTTTCTTACAATTTGCCTAGGCATGTCCTCTACCCCCTTCTTTGGTTCTAAGGCCTTTTAAAATTAGAACTCTCTTTCATCGTTCTTTAATTCTTGTACATTTATTTCCATCATTTCTTCAAAAAGTATTCTCAGGGGCTGGGGATATAGCTCAGCAGCACAGTGCCTGCCTGGCAAGTAGAATATCCTGAGTTTGATTCCTAGTACTAAAAATCTTCTATTTTATTTTTCTTCTATAGTACAGAGTTCTGTGGATTGTCATTTATTTTATCTTATATATGTGATTTTATATATCTTTCAATTTTTTTATGTTCTTCAGGGAGAATTTTTCAAAGTGATCTTCTGCTTTACTAAGTTCAACTTTATCTTTTTTATTACTCACCTCATCTATTATATCTTTTAGTAATTACACTATTTGTCTAGTAGTTCCACTTTCAAAAACTGTAGTTCTTGGGGCTGGGGAGATGGCTCAGTGGAATAAGTGCTTCCCTGGCAAGCTCAAGGGCCTGAGTTCAATCCCCAGTTCCGAAAAAAACAAAACAAAACAAAAAAAAAAAACTGTAGTTCTTGTTTCATGTAGTTTATTTCTTTCCATAACTTAATTGTGCTTAATTAAACTTCTTAGTTCAATAGTCATAATATCTCAGTTTTAGGGCTGGCTAGATAGTTCAGCAGATTAAAGCACCTGCTTAGGCAGATGTAAGGATGGGGTTTGATCCCCAGCATTCCATGCCAGCCCCACCTCCAGGGCATGGTGAAATGGCAATTGAGACTGGGCATGGTGATCATGTGCCTATAATCCCAGTGATTTGGAAGCTGAAAACAGGAGAATCACTACGAGTCTAACCTGTGTAGTGAGACCCTGTACTAAATACATAAAAACTCATAACTAATAGCTTGCTTTTAAAGTATCATTTCAGATTTGTTGTCAATTGTTCTTTATGCTAATGTGTATAGGGAAGAGGAATGGGCCAGATGTAGCTTTTATTAGCCAAGATAACATGAAGGAGAGCAGAGAGGATGTTCTTTAGGGTAGAAATTCCCAAGTATCAAAGAACTCTAATGACTTGACAATACTGTTTAATAGCCCCCCAATCAAGTCATTCTTAAGCTTTGCAGTTTGCTTTCTACTTACTTTCCCCCAGGAAAAACATCATAAGAAAGAGGTATTGTAAATTGTATCTTATTAACCATGATGTTTGAGCCAATTGGGAACAGGGAGAATATATTTCCCTGGCTAGTCAGTCTGCATCTATTTAGTGCAACCCTTGATCCAAGCACAATTTCTTTGTTGCTTTGATTTCTTTTTTCTGGATGACAACTGTGTTCTAATCTATTGCCACTTACTTTAGGTAAGCCAGAAATTACTGTATTCATTGTCCAAAGGTGAAGATAGGACATTTATCATATCAGAGACCATAGCTTTCCCTCCTACCCAGACTGCAGCCATTGTCTGGCTTTACTGCAACCTCCCCATGAGGTTTATCAGTTTTTTCAACTTTTGTCATGAACGAAATAGACCCATCCTACCTCCTGGATATAAGCAGTGATTGTAACTTCTATTCATCTTTCATGAAGAAAATTTTGTTCCTGATAGCTCATAATAGCTCTCAGCCAATGCTAGATCCCTGTAGCACATATATAGGTTTCATTCCTGTTTACATTTAAATTTTACTTGTTTTTGATTTATTTAATTTTCTATTTTTTAAACTTTTATTTATCATTTCTTTGTGTAGGATACAGCATGGATCAATGAAACATAAGTTTACTTCACCAGCTAGAACAAAGAACCTTTGTTCTTTTTAAATGCATTTGGTACAGGGTCTCACTACACAGCGTGGACTCATAGTGGTCATCCTGTTTTCAGCCTCCCCAGAGCTGGGATTACAAACATGCACTGCCAGAGCCAATCTCAGTGCCAGCACAGCATATGATGCAAGGGATTGAACACTGGTCCCCACCCTTGCTTAGGCAGGCACTTAGCCCACTGAGCTATCTTGCTGGCTCTGAAAGAACTTTTTGTTATTTTGCTTTGTAACATTCTGTTTCAATAATATATAAAAGACCAATAACAAAATAATTTACATAAAAGTGTTGCATAGTTTCCAAAATAACCTTCTGGGTGAAGAGTAGGAATATGGTTGCATAATTTGAAGATACTGAAATCTGCAGAAAATGTGTTGACAAGGCAGAAATGTAAATGTGTGGATTCTTCTAGGAATGAGACAATTTGTTTTTAAATCAATATCAACAAAACTATAAACCCAATGAAATAATGCATTTATTTATTTTTAAGAGACTTCCATAAAAATCAGACAACCAATTCCATTTCTTAAATGTCTTATATATTTAATGTCAACATACACATTTATTTTAAAGTGATACTCCTATTACATTTGGCTTATAAATATATAAACATGTCTGCATTATAAATATTAAGTTTTCATTGTTTAATATATTCAATAATTAAATAAAATTTAAAAGCATTAATTAAAATTAAAACTCATCACTATATTTTCTTTTAAAGATAAAATGTTATGAATAAACCTCAAATTTAAAGTTATTTATGTATTAAAAATAATCTAACATAGAGGGTTAGAAATTCTAAGTTTAACCAAATTTGTTCTATGTGGGTAACTCTAGGTATAAAGTCTGCACTTTGTTTGAGTTACTAAGACTTGCTAGTAACTCAAACAAGTGGCCTCCAGAAATATCCAGCAATATATAATAAAGTTAATTTAAGCAGAAACATGGCATTTGCACAGTTCAAAGTACCTTCCTCTGAGTATTCATTAATTGCATGGAGAATAATATTAACTTACAGTGGAGAAGCTTGGTAGATATTAGCTTAGCCAGTGATCAAGATTAAGATCTCTGTAGGCCTGATGATGTAACTCAGTGGAAGAGCACTTGCCTAGTCTGTACAATGACATAATGAAGATTAACATCACCATAATGTTGCTGCACTATGCACACTTAAATTTCTTAACATAGTAAGTTAATGTTGCATGACTTTACAATTTAAAAATGTGACGTACTGACATCATGTCATTGTTGATATGATGCAATGAGGATACAACATCATTTCTTGCTATTCCTCCAAATAATACATAACTTCAGTATAATAACAAGAAGACAGAAATGATCCCAAACTCAGAAGCAGTCTATTAATAACTGATTAGTATTTTCCAAAGGTCTCAAAGCCAAGCTGAGTGTGGTGGTGTATACCTGTAATGACAGCACTTTGGGAAGCTGAAGCAGGAAAATCTCAAATTCAAACTCAGCCTGGGAAACTTAAAGAATTACAGAAGAATTGCCATGAGTTTGAGGCCATCCCAGGCTACAGCTACATAGTGAGTTCAAGGGTATCCTGAATGAGAGAATGAGATCCTGACTCAAAAAAAGAAAAAAAAAAAAAAAAAAAAAGAATGAAGTGAGAAGTGTCTTAGAAGATACAGATTTTGAGGGGAACTAATGACAATATATCTTATTGCAATAATTTATTAAATTATTGTGTTTTATTTGTTTAGGGAGGCACTAAGTATCAAAGTCAGGTCATCACACTTGCCAGAATTTTTTTAAAATGTAAAGATTCACTATATATATCACAGATCATGCATATATGTGCATGTGCATACTTAATTGTTGCTTGACATCCAGTCTAAACATCACTGCTGTCTACCATTTTCTTTCCTTATTTTTGACATTAAGCAAGACACTGTTATGTTCAGGTCATTATATATTGCCATATATATCTAGTTCAGTAATTCTTACCTAATCACATTTCACTAATTATGGCTATCAGTCTTCTGTTCTTGCTCCCTTAAATCCCGTGATGTCAGTCTGCCTCAGCTAATCCTATCCAAATATCCTGGAACAATCTTTTGTGCAAGAAAGACATTTACTCAAAATGAGCACAATTGTAACTCATTTATGGAAAATATTTAACATTAAAGAGAAAATATTTCATTGTTACTTTTCATTTGTTTCATACAGTCTCAAAATATTAAAGAAAATATTGATGGCATCTAGTGGTTATATGAATTCTGACCTAAGAATCTCCAGCATTGAAAAAGTAACAGCACTAAATTTAAGTATATTCTTGGCCACCAAGTGAACAACAATTAAGTGTCAGTCTTAAATCCATGAATGAAACAAATATCAATAAATACATTATGGTGTATTTTGAAAACTATTACTGTACCATTACAAGTCCATGTACAAATGTTGTGTCCTCCTATTTGAGGAGGATATATCAAAGTATAAATTTGCAAAAACAAGACACATATTTAAAGCAAGCATTTAATTTTTAAGCATAGTTAGTATTAGCATTATCCTTAAAATAAGCTAATGTTTTGATGTTTGGTTTTTCAATTGCAGAGAACCCAGAATGTAGCTCTCATCAAAAAGAAGCTTAAAAATCTTAAATTATTTCTCTATTCCATTTAATAACAAATGACTTATTAGAAATACCTCTTTTTTCCCCACTTTTCATGTCATCATACAGAATGCTCAGAGAGGAAAGATTGGCTTGCCATTAAATTGGGCACTTAACTGAAAGTGTATGTTTTTCTTAAAGGCCTCTTAACTGGCATCAGTTTTTTTCTTTTAATACCCTTTTATTTTATAGTTGTGTGAACTATAACTGTCTCCATGAGACTAAGTATTTTCTGGACCAGAACCAATAAACTTCTGGAGGAAACATAAATATTTGTTCATTACTTGCCTAGCATAAAAGAGATGAAAATTCAGAAGGTCCTACCATATATATGTTCACAGATAATGACATTTCCTCAAACAATGTCAAACACAAAAATATTATAAATATAAGATTAAAGGTTTAGGATAACTCTTTTGCATTAAGTAAACTAAGCCTCACTCTGAATTTTCCATTTTTAACAAATCAGGCATTCCTCTGCCATCACTACAACTGCAATCTATTACTATCTTTGTTTAAATGAAGATGGGAGAACTTTGCATACAGGTACATTCTTCTCTCACAAAGAGCTGTTAGTAAGTGCTACATGTAGTTATCAGATACCCGAGCATGGCCCTCTGACCCCTGAGACCTATTTCTATTAGAATCTGGAGGTAAGGAGCAGCCATCCTCTGTTTTTACCTCTCCAGTAGCATGGGGGAAAGGGAAATTGGGCATGAAGCGCTTAAGAAACCGGAACTCGCTATTTCCAGTGCCAGTGACTGAGCACATTTCATATGCACAAGGCTGTGACAAAGAGCCATCACCTCCTCCTCGTACCAGATTGTTAGGGAAATTACAATCATCATAGAAATGTTCTTGAATTGTGAACTTGTCTCTATGTTTAATCTTCTGATAGATGTGTATGATGGAAATCATTGTGACAGAAAGCAGAAAAAGGAAGGAAAGCACAGCTAGGGAAATGACCAGGTATCTAGTAGATGGGTTTACCTTCTGAGAATGTGTGGCTGGATCCCGGAACTGTAGGTAGGGCTCTGAAAAGCCGTCTACCAGCAGGATGTTGAGTGAGGCAGTAGTGGAGAGAGCTGGTTGACCATGGTCCTGAACAAGAATGGCAAGTTTCTGCATCATGGGATCTCTCTCTGTTATCTGCCTCAGTGTACGGATTTCCCCATTTTGTCGTTGAACAGAGAATAACCCAGGGTCAGTAGCTTTAAGTAGATGATATGAAAGCCAACAATTCTGACCAGAGTCACCATCAACGGCCACCACTTTGGTCACTAGATAACCTGCCTCTGCAGACCTGGGCACCAGGTCATTACAGGGCAAAGTACCATTCTGCAGTGGGTACAAGATCATTGGGCGGTTGTCATTGTCATCCAGCACAACCACTCTGACAGTAACTTGACTACTCAGTGATGGGAGACCCCCATCAGCTGCCTTTACCACAAACTGAAAGCTCTGAATGGCCTCATAGTCCATGGTTCTCAGGGCATAGAGCTTCCCATTGTCTGAATTTATGGAGATGTAAGCAAAGACTGATAGATCTCCACTTTTGGGAGGCAGCAGAGAATATGTTACTTGGGCATTCTCACCCAAATCTAAATCCTTAGCATAGACTTTGCCAATAAAAATGGCAGGGCTATTGTTTTCTTGAACAGTTAAGATATAGGCTTCTTCCTGAAACACTGGAGGATTGTCATTAATGTCAGATATTAGCACTTCTACTACAGTCTCTGTAGATAGGCTGGGTGGTCCAGTATCCATGGCAACAAGGGTGATGTTATAGCCTGAGACATCTTCCCTATCTAAACTTCTGTCAGTGACCAGCGAGTACGAATTTCGTAATGTGGGTTTGACTACAAAAGGAAGATCATCTTCTTTGAGAAAGCAGGTGATTTTTCCTCCCACTCGAACATCCCGGTCTCGGATTGTGAAGAGGGCCACTACAGTTTGTAGTGGTGAGTCCTCAGGAAGAGGGCTGGACACAGAAGAAATCATCACTTCAGGAGGATTATCATTCACATCAACAACATCCACCAGGACTTTGCTGTGGGCAGAGAGGCCACCTCCATCTGTGGCTTGAATATCAATGTCATATGTTTCAATAGCTTCAAAATCTAGGGACCCTCGGAGTCGAACCTCTCCAGTTTGAGAGTCGATCTGAAAAGTCTGGAGAATTGTTTCTGGGTTTTGAGCTAAAGAGTAAGTTATCTCTTTATTGGAGCCCTCGTCTAGGTCCTTGGCAGTCACCATGACCACAAAAGAACCGTTGGCGCTGTTCTCCGGTACCTGAGCGCGGTATACCAGTCGTGAGAACTGGGGCACGTGGTCATTGACGTCCAGAACCACCACGCGGATATTAGCTGTGCCAGACTTAGGTGGGGAACCGCCATCCACCGCTGTAATTGTCAAGTTGATCTCAGGCTGCTCCTCTCTGTCAAGGGGTTTATTCAGCACGAGCTCGGCGTATTTGGGCCCGTGGCTTCGGAAGCGGGTGTGCAGGTGGAAATAGGCATTGGGGCTTAGGGTGTAGTTCTGGAGACCGTTGAGGCCCACATCCAGATCCTGGGCACTCTGTAAAGGAAATCGTGAACCCAAGGGGGTGCTTTCTGGAATCTTTAACAGGGGTTCCTTATTTAAAAAAATGGGTGCATTGTCATTGATATCAAATACCCTCACTTCTGCACGGAAGGACTGCAGTGGCTCCACCAAGACAATTTCAAAGAATAAAACGCAGGGGTCAGCTTTACCACAAAGAGACTCCCGATCCAGTTTCTCCTTCACGAATAAATCTCCAGTCTTGCGGTGCAGCCGGAAGTGCAGCTTGTTGCCCTCGGGAACCAGCCGCGCCCCGCGCGCAGACAGTTTCCCTACCTCCAGTCCTAAATCCTTAGCCACATTGGCCACAAAAGAGCCGCTTTCCATCTCCTCCGCCACCGAATAGCGGATGGTTGCTGTACTCCCCATAGACAGGCACATAAAAAGGATAAGAGACCCCACTCGCCTGCTTTGCAAAGTTTTCCTGCGCATGACAGCCATCGTTTCTCTCAAAAGACACCGTGAAGCTGCTTCCACCTGCTGCGGATAAACTTTCACTTTTCTGACACAGCTCCTGCAAAAGAGCCTCTCAGATTTCCCAGCGTCTAACCGAAGCCCCACAGAAACCAGCCAAACCTTGTAAGCCGTTTTGCACCTGAAAGAAAATCTGCCCTGAGCTCAACTCCCTAGTCTATGGAATGTATTAATAGGTATGTTCTCATTCTGAAGAACTGGACAGAGGTTAGAAGTTTGTTGTCAAAGCAACTGTACACTCCTCTGTTAATTCCCTTTCAGGAAGAAAAAAGTCCTTGGGGATTGAGAAGCCAATGAGGATACTGCCTCAAGATGAAGTCATTGTATCTCCAGAGTCCTCTGGGCCACTGAAGCACTAGGCAAACAGCTCAGAGTTTGAGCTAGATTAGCACACTTCTCAGTCTTCCTTGACATCAAAGAAATGGCAAAGGATCTTGTGGTATCTGCTGGGGGCCCAAAAAAGATACTGGGGAAGGAAAGGGAGTGGAGAGAAGGCTGGGGAGTGTAAGAAAGGGTCGGTAGGAACCCAAAAGGTGGTAGGCACATTTCCTTAAGGAACCTGAGGTCCAGGAGGTAAACTGACAGGGGACCAGGTTAGCTTGCCTCCTTATTTGTACGCATGCATTCCCTAACCCAGGATCCTCAAATGTTTAGAGAGTCGGTGGCTGCTTGTCACATGATTATGATAGCAGTAATATTTACTGATGTGATTTCTATGTACTGGCATGATGTCAAGTGATTTCCATGCATCATCTAATTCAGGGCATGCAACAACCTTATAAAGCAGACATTGTTTTCTTTTTAAAAGATGGGGAAATGGAGACAGGAGAGAGGTCACACCATAGTTTTCCTCCCTAGAAAATATTAGAGAAAAAATTCAATTTATGTTTTTCAACTCCAAAATTGAGACTGTTTATGCCTTTTTCTGCCTACCTAATATAGTGGATAAGTTTAGCTTTGGATTTTAATTTAATTAATTAATTAATTAATATTTTTTGGTGGAACCGGGGATTGAACTGAGGTCCTTGCACTTGCCAGACAAGCACTCATTCTACTGAGCCATCTCCTGGCCCAAGATTTGGATTTTAATGCAGAAACATAACATCTAGTCCTCCCTCTCCCCCTTTTTAAAAAGCAGATGAAGAAAGGAAAATCCCCAAATGATAAAGTCACTTCTCCAGTCACAGCAGTATAATAACTAGAACTTAACTTATTACACTCTGTATCATGTTCAGTGTAGAAAGCTTTTATTTCCTCATTCATATGGCATCTTAAACCCTCAATGCTATATAAAAAGTTCGTACCACTTAAAAAATGTCTAAACCACGTTTGCCAAGAGAGAATGAAGTTAATGAGAACAGGAAGTATACAAAATACTAACAATATCCTGACATAAAGGAGTTAATAGCATTCAACCTTTTTTTTTTTTTTTTGAGGAAAGAGTAATATGTAAGTTGCTCAGGTTTTTTTTAATTGATATATGCTGGTAATTCATAATATTTACACTTCTTTTAGTATATTGGTACATATAGCTATTATATCTTGATCACTTATGAACCTCTTTCTCCCTGCCTTCTCCATTATTCCTTTTTTAGTCCCCTCCCCATCTCCAAAACTTCTGCTTTTATTCTTTAATTCATTTATATTTTGTAATTTTCATACAAGAGAAAACATATAATATTTCTGTTTCTGTATCTGAGCCATTTCACTTAAGCAATGCCTCAATATCTGTCCATTTTCGCACAAATGTCATGAATTCATTGGTCTTCATAACTAAATAAAACTCTATTATGTGTATGTGTGACCCCTCAAACTTTTAGATATCTTAACATGTAGAGCAGGCATGCATCTTGCAACTGTATAGTTGTGCCTCTTCTTAAAACTATATATCAAGTTATAGTGTGTAAAGTACGTGGCCTTTTGAATATAGTCTGTTTTCCTCAGAGTGTTTAGTTCATTTTCATTACCACATTTTACCCATTCATATGTTGATAAACAATTTGATTCTCTATTTTGGCTATTTACAAGTCTATGATAAACATAGGAGTGCAGATATATCTTTGGCACTCTGTCATCTTTTTTTTTTTTTGATATATATACCCAATAGTGGAATTCTGAATGATAAGGGTCCAGCTAGATCTTTCTTTTCTTTCTCTTTCTCTTTCTTCCTTACTTTTGCGATAATGCCAGCCCTACCCAGAGCCTTTATACTGCACTATATTTCCAGGCTTTTACAACATTTCTTAAAGATTTCAGACACAATTTTGATAACTTGCGCAAACAGGGGCAAAATTGGCAATCCTTCTACCTTAGCCTCCCAGACTACTGGAATGTGTGCTGCTATTCTTATTTTTATTTATTTGTTTTGAAATGTCTGTCCTGTTTTCCATAATGATATGATTTCACTCATACGTGGAACTGAAAAATGTTTGTTTTACAGATCATAGAATGGTGGTCACCAGGAACTTGGTAAGGACAGTAGTTTGGGGATATGTTGGTTAAAGAATGAAAAATTTCAGTTAGAAAGGAAAATAAGTTCAAGAGTTCTATTGTGCAACATAGTACTTAGGGTTAATAACAATATGTTGTATTCTTGAAAAATGCTTAGAAAGTACATTTAAAGCACTCTCACCATAAAAATTATAAATACACCAGACAATGTTTGTTAATTAGCCCCTTTTGTTCATTTCATAATATGTACATCCTTCAAGACATCATATTATACAAGAAAACATACAATTTTATCTAAAAATTTAAAATCATGAAAATAATAATGAAAGAAAAGTACTATTTTTGTTTTTTCTTTAATTTTTTATTTCTAAAGAGTACAAAATAGTATTAAAACAGAAAAATTACAAGTAATACAGAATTTCACTTAACAAAATAATATGAATTTCACAGTATTTTGGTAATACATAGTATTGTCTTCCAACCAGTTATTCATATTATCAGATATATACATGCAAAATTGGAAGAAATAAATATGGAAGAAGTTAAGGAAAGAAAAATGACAATTGAAAAGGTAGACAAAACAAATTAAGCATTTACTGCTCCTTTCCATAGACAAGCAGAAATTCACAGTACAGTCGTCCAAACCATCTTGCCTACATACATAGATATATCTCTTTCCCCCACTCCCTCTCCTGTCTATTTCTTGGTTTTTCAACTCATGAAATTTCTTGTTTTGATGCTGGAAATAGAACTCTGTGTTTTTTAATTTATGGATTTTTAAAAAGGATTTGGACATTGATTTATCAAGACTTTTGAGAATGACAGAATCCTCAGAATAATTTGGAAGTTCTAGAAAAATATTTCTTGTGAAAGCCTCCTTTTTGATGATGATGAATAACATCAATGGATTTTGGGGTGGTAGTGGTGGTACAAGGAATTCAACCCAGAGCCCTTGCATTACTTCCCAACTGCCTTTTTTATTTTGAAGTAAGGTCTCACTAAGTTTCTAAAATTCTATGCCTGAGCTCAAACTTATGATCCTTCTGCCTCACTTCCTAGATATTTGGATAACTACAATATATTAAACAGTATCTTGCCTTGTCAATATTTAATAGTCAAAGAAATGCAAGTTAAACACACAATGAGATATAGACCCAGGCACTCATGCGAATGGTGAGGGTGAGTAATATAAGGTGCTATAATTTGGATATATTCTCTCTGCTCCAAACTCACATTGAAATTTAATTATTACTATAAGCTATAAGAGATAGGACAAAGTAGGACCTTTAGAAAGTTATTCATGGACAAATTAACGTGTGATCACAAAAGAATTTATTATAATATCCAGTGCAAACTTGTATACTACTCTGTCATAAAGGAAGATAAACTTTGGAATGGATGCAGCTTGAGAACTAATGCTAAGTGAAATAAGTGTGACAAACAAGCTTTGAAATAGCATCTTATCCCTGAAAGAATGGCTACCATCAAAAACGTCTAGAAATAACAAATATGGATGAAGATGTGGCAGGAAAAGAACTCTTTTACACTGTCGGTGGGGATGTTCTTTTAAGAGACAGATTTGGAGGCACTGGGCCGTCCAAAAAGGAAGTCATCTGATAATAGATGTACAGATTGGACTGATGCTGCTATAACTGATCAATGCCAAAGACCACTAATAACCACCAGAAGCTACATAGTGCCAAAGAAAGACCCCAATCCTTCAGAGGCAGCAGAAGGAAATTGAACCTTGGCAATGTCCTATTTTCAGACTCTGATTCCAGGACTATGAGAGAAATTTGTACTATTGTGCACCACCATCTTGTAATTTGTTTTGGAATTATTAGGAGACTAATACACGGGATAAAGTGAGTTGTTATGTGAACTGTGTTAAATATTAGGCTTGTATTCTCACTTTTCTGCCGCTTTTATGGTAAGAGCATCTTCTGGATTGCCCATTAATTAAAGAATACTGAGGAGTATGTGGAATGGTTCTAGACACAACATGACTTTTGAAAGAAAGGCACAGTTTATCTTAATCTGAATCTGCTGAATCATAGGCACATGACTGGGAATCAATGTTGTTCTTAGCTACTGATTCTGGGAGAGTTTTGTTTCACTTGTGATATGAAATAAATAATTAGCTAACTAATATGTAAATATTTCATTTTGCTGTTAGTTGCAAATATTGTGATATGTAATCCCTAAATAGCTCAACATGTACTTTTTACAAATAGGGACATTCTCCCACAGAACACCTACAACATTTTCAACTTGGGAAATTTAACATGAATGTAGTACTATTACCTAATACACATTTGATACCTGAATTTCACCAATTGTTTTAATAATGTCCTTTTTTAAAGTCTAGGGTAAAACCAAGAATACTGTTGCTGTTAGGTATTGATACACTTGCTCCCGTAGTAAGAATTGTTTTCAATCTCATCAATATATTTACTTGTTATATATAAATTTTAAAATATACATAAAAGAATTTTGAAATTATACTATACCTAGTGTCATGTTTGAAAATCTGCTCAAGTATGCCAGAGAAGTATACTTAGTAATTATTTCTAATGTAACAAGAAATACAATGAGTCTCATTGATGTTGAGACAGTAAAGTGTTATCCTTCCCCCTACTATCAAAGCTGATAGTACCATAATAAAAGATAACTTAAAAATAGAAAAACAGCAAATTTATTTATTCACAGGTTTTTTGTTAAAATTTATTTATTTATTACAGTGTCTCACTACACATCACGGACTCTGTTTTTTTGTGTGTGGGGGGTCAGCTCAGCCCGCCCTGGGGGAAGGGCTGGCATGGTATGTGGTGCTGGGGATCGAACTGCAGTCCCTGAGAGGTTGCCGAAGCAGGTGCTTTAGACTGCTGAGCTATCTTGCCAGCCCATATTCACAGTTTTAGATGACAAAGGAACATTCAGAAATGAAGATCCAAGACCTAGGGTAAGATATTTTATGCTTAAGTTTGATAAAGTTAAGTTTTATGCCTTGTAGAAATATGATGACCAAAATGGGTATGATATGATGGTCATAGATTGTGGAAGAAGGACCCAAAGAATACTTGTCCAGATTCTTCCTGGCATATCTGTATAGTACTCCTTCCTAAAAAGTATAGATCATTTAAACAAGTATCTTATGACTCTATTAGATAAGCAGGTCAGACAATTTTCTTTTGGCAAGTCCCTATACAGAAATACAAAAGAAAGTTAGAATAATACTTCTATGTTTTAAGCTTGCTTTGAAAAGAGAATTTCTAGTTTTCATTACCTATTTGGAGGAAGAGAAATTTTCATTTGTATGACTCATCAGTGGGGGAAAAGGCAGAAAAAGGGCAAAAGGACTTTGCTGTTAAGACCTTACAAGATCCTAGTCCAATGTATTTTAGTATGCTACGCACCAAACTTTTGCACATCATTTTCTGAGCCCCAACAGTGGATAACAAATCGTTTCTACCTGATAATCTGTTCTTCAAAATCCTATATTTTCTATTTATAAAATTAGTTTAGATTTAAATTTATTCTAACAGTTATATAGAATGTATCACTTATTTTCATTTAAGTGTGAGTTTAAATGTGTCTGAACTTTTCTGTTAAGAATTTTATCATCTTCAGTGCTTGACAATAGCATTGGAGAGATTTCTCCTATTTGTTGCTTCTATTACTGTATTTAAGTAGTTTTTGAATTTTAATGTTGATATTTACTATCAGTCATTTTTACAAGCACATGAATAACTAGGATCCTCTCTAGTTTTCTTTTATATACTTCTTAAGCCTCAAAAATCCTCTCTATGTTCAGGGACAAATGTATTTTAAAACACCTAGATTTATAAATTTTACTATTACTTGAGAATTCTGTTCCTTTATTGTGTCATTCTGTGCACTTGAGGTCTTGTTCATTTTGGCAGGAATAGAATACTTCAGGGATAGAAATCTTCCTTTAGCAGCTCAGCTTATGGCAGCTGCTCTTGATCACACACCTGCTGCTGTATGTGGCAACGGCTCTTATTGTTCACCACATGAGTATTCCCTTCTCCCACAGTAATATAAGAAGCCATGGCATAAACCAATCTCATTAATAGACCAGATTTATATTACATTCTTATTTTAAGCAAATGGCTTTCATGTCTGTATTCATGTTTTCTTTTTTATTGGTAATATGGACTACAGGTGCCTTTCCATGAAATCAGAAGTGCCTGGAAACTTTTTAATTTAATCAAATGAGGGAACTAGAGTAATAATTATTCCACTTATTAAACTCTGATCAAGTTCTCCATTTTATAATTGAAGATAATTTAATAACAACTCTAAATTCAACCCTAAACTTTTATTTAAATTAGTACTTTGTCAATAAAACTTGTTCTGAATTTTAAAACAGAAATGTTAACTATTAGTTTCTATATTTAGAGCCATGTATGACTAAAAGAAAAAACATATAAGAATCCTAAATACTGAGTTGATAAAGTTAACCAAGACACATCTATTTTTTTAAATGAAATTGATATTTGTTTGGGAAATAATTTTTTCTTAATTTGTCAGAATTGGTTTTTCACAAACTCATCCACTGAGCATTACATAGGTGCTGCATTTTCTGGCTACATATCAATCATTTGTTATTAAACTAATTGTGAACAAGAGTTTACTATTAGATACATATAGAAATTAAATGACCATTTAGAACTCTGACTGTGTAGCTTGTTTAAAAAGTACCCACCTTCTCAAATAATTTTAGACAAAAATATTTGAATAAGGAATGTTATCATCTCTCTTTACTGTTTTTTCTTCTGATCTATTACATAACAACTATTTGTAAAACTATCAAAGGGCATCTTGTTTGAAGTTGTATATACATATTTTACAGTGACTTAATCATCACTGTATAGAACAGAACACATGCAAACATCAAAAGTGATAAGCATTCCATAAGTATCCTATATTTTCAATTGTCTTATAATTTGTATGCTCACTCTGGAAAAACATCAAAAGAAACAAAGCTAGCACTTTCTAAATATAATACTGTCACATATAGAAGGCATTTTTTGTCTTCTAGAAACTGAGATCAGAACAATACTCAAGGTTAAGCTTTCTTGAATATGTTTAACTAATTAGATTCCTTAGTGTTCCTTTTCATCAAACATGTTCTTTTAACACTACAGCAAATACTCAAATATTTATTTAGTTTAAATTTAAACATTTGTAAATTTAAACGCATTTGTAAGTTGGAGAAATTTAAAAAAACTTGTAAATTATTTTCTTGGATAGAAGTTAGAGATCATTCTAGAAACTTTCTATTTTACTGTACCCGACTCTGACCTTTAAAAATATATCTAGCAAAAACCACACGCTGAGGTTTACAATTCCCAAAGCCCTCTAATTTGTGTTTTGAGTCTAGGGTCTCAGTCCACTTCTTAAACTTTATCAATAGCATTTTCCTCATCAACCACCAGGTGGCAGATGGATCGGATTTTTAGAGAGCGACTCGGACCCCGCCCTACCGGAAGCTGTCATGTAAAGGAAATCTCCCTGGCCACGCCTAGAGTTCAGCACCCTGTACGCGGACAGCGACACCACCCAGTCTATTCCCAGGACTCGCTGCAGAGATTTTCACCTGACGGAGTAACTGGCCAATCCCAACCGGTTCCAAAGGCCGCGTGACTAACTAATTTATAATACCAAATGTGGAGGAAGTTAGAAACCACTTAACTTCGGGGGCATTGAGAGTGGCAGGAAAATCAACTGGTATCAAATAATATCTCCTGCTGCAAAATCCTGCGTTTGTTTGATTGTCTTGCCTTTCTGTCATTCACCGCTGGAATCTACATGACCTGTAAACGGTACCTTGCTCTGAGACAGCCGTTAGATTTTACCCCCTCCCTTTGGTTTATTACCCTTTGGTTTATTCCGACGAAATGCGTAAGACAGAAAAGGCGGTACAAAAGTCTGTGAGTTATGGCGTCCAGTGTCTCCTTTAGCACAAAGCTGTCATGTTCTTTGAGAAACCAGCCTGAGGACGGAGTGCTTTTTTTCTTTTTCCAGTGAATTAATTTCAAAAACACAAACACCAGCTGTTTTTTTGTTCACATGAGCTTACTGTCTTAGGCAAAGTGAAGCGCCAAGTGTTCGGCAAGTGACCGTTTAGGTGTCATTTTCCAGTTGCCTAGCAACTAATTAAACAAAAAAACACGTGAGGGTTTTAATTCGGGGTTTCGAATGGCAAAAAAAGAAAGAAAGAAAAAAAAGAAACCAAGAGCAAATTAAAATGGATTCAGAATAGCATGTTGCTTGGGATTACATTTTAGAATTAGAACCTACTTAATTCTTGATGCTCGATAAAGAATAACAAATAGCTATTTGAGAATGACAAATTTGAAGCTGGCAAATAGTTTAAATCAAGCAGAATTTTAGTTATAATTTATCCTTTATATGGATTGCTTTCTTTCTCATTGCTTTGGCTGCGAGAGTTCACATTTTTAACCAGCAGAGGGCGAGTCGACTGCAGTTTTCACGCGTCAGACACTCCCTCCTGCGCGCTGCACCTCCGCCCCCGGGAAATTAATTTAGCCCTCAGCTTTTCAAATATAGAATAAGCCGAGGAAGTTGTGGTGTACGGGACTTGGCCTAGCGCCCGACCTGTCAGCCTCGAAAGTGTGACTGTTCTGCACTCCTGCCTACAGGCATCTCTGCTCTGTGCTGCAGAAGGAACTGCAGTGGCTGTTGCTGCAAAGTGCAGGAACAAAAAGCAGCCTCATACTCAGAAGGCGGAGATATACGCGGTCCTTGCCCTCTGATAATGGAAAGAACCTGAGATGGTCCAGTAAGATGACAAACTGAAATTATACGAAGGTTCGAAAGGTGGTGGGGGGGGGGAAGCAGTTTACCTATCGCAGCCAATAACTGTGATGAACAATAGCAACAAAAAAGGCTCTGCTGTGTTTTTGCTACCTTAGGAACAAAAAACTAGAGAAGGATCAAAAAGAAGGAGGTAAGAGGAAAGACTGAGAATTCCAGCTAAATGATCTTTCAAAGACAATAAACAAAGCAAGCCAGCTCAAAGGGAAAGACAATGGTCCAAACCCTGCCAGAATGCAGGGGAGAGCCATAAAACGTGCAGTACAAAGTTAATTTATGGATGGGCGGAGCCCCCTCATTCTGAACTGGCTTGCCGCTTGCCCAAGGGGCCTGTTCACCTTGTAGTATAAGATTTCACAGAATCTTTCTGGGCAGGCAGCCAGAAATTCCATTAATTGAACATGCCCTTTCTCCTCCTCATATTTATGTCTCAGAATTCATCTTACCAGTAAAATTACTTTTTTCTGGAGTGCATTAAATTAAATTTTATTCCACATTGCATTTTCTTTCCCCAAATCACTGAATTTCTGTAAAGCTTGTGTAAAGGACGCTATTTCACTTTTAAATTCAGTTCATAAAAGAGTATGTTTCATTCTTTCTCTCTCTTTTTCTTTAAGTGCTGGGAATCAGACTCAGGAAAGGTAATTGTTCTACCACAGAACTGCACTCCCAGCTTGATATTTTCTTAAATTTGTTACTGAGGAGGACAAGAGTAAAGTATCTTTGATTAGATCAAACATGGTTTAACTCACAGGTGTTACATTAATTTTACAGATGAATTGAACTTTAATGGTATTGTACAGCATATCTGCATTCCTATAGCATTTCTACCCTGAAGAAAAACTTATAAATGTTCTGAATATGCCAACTTCATTCATCTTGCATGAATACCAAACAAATGCATAAAAATGTCTAAAATAATCACCCCAACTACTCACACAGAATTCATAATTATCTTTCAAAATCCCAAGTACTAGGCCAGTGAACAGCCACTTAATGAAAGAGAATATCCAAATAACTGATAAGCAAACACTTTCATCATTAATCATCAAGGATGGAAAAATTAAATAACAATGAAATGTGTTCACCCACTCAAGAAAATTATTAAATAAAAGCAGATATTCTCAAGTGTTGGAAAAGATGGGACAACTCCAACAATTGCATATTATCAGTGAACAGTAAATTGGTATACTCATTCTGAAAAACTAAGAACATTAACTACAGTTCAATATAAGTACAGGTATATGACTAGGAAATTTCACACACAGGTGTATATACACTTGATAATATGTATGTATAAAACATGCATAAATCATAGTATACAGCCCAATGCGTTTTTATAAAGATACTCAATTATCTACCACCTAGATTAAAGAATAGAATATAACAGAATAGAATAGAATTTGTAAATCCCTAAAAACTTTCCTGCACCCACTTGTTTTATCATCAGCAATGTAAGCTCATTACAGCTCAATTCTGGAAACAATTCACATGTAGTTCACCAATAGAATGGATAAATATATTGTTATTGTGTAAACAGAAATATATCCAGCAATGTCAATTTTTTGAAAGTATATGTAACAACATGATTAACTTTCACAAATATAATACTCAGCAAAATATTCACAAGCAGAAGAAAACAATTGTATGCTTCTATTTTTATAAAGCTTAGTAACTGGAAAAACTATGTAAATGATGATAAATGTGAGGGTACTGGATAATGGTAGATGTAAAGACTGGAAATCAGTATTGTAAGGTTTCAGAGATTGGACAATTTGTGGTATTTAAGTATGTTCACTCTAAAAGTTTATTGACCTGTACACTATAATTTGTGCTTGTTATACTTCAATTAAAGTATGATTTTAAAAGGCATATGTTTAAAAATATTCACTGTCTTCCATTGCACTAGGAGTAAAAATCTAACTTTCATAATATGACTTTTCAGACCTGCATAAAAGGTACTCCTGTCTAAATTATAGTCTCTTCTTAACTACTTTCTTCCTCAGTCACCAAACTTAGGTTACTCTGATCTCTATAAATTTTTATAGCATGTAAATCTCTTTTCAATCTTTAGTTCACTCTTTTCTCCATCTGGAATATGCTATGATCAGCTTTTTGTGTGACATCCTTCTTCTAGATCTTTACATCAGATGCAAAGACATCTTTTTAGAGAGGCTTTTTAAAAACTTTCCTACCTAAAGCCCTTATGTTATTTTTCTATTCACTGCTGTACCACTATGATAGTTTTGAACAAATCAAATTATTATGTAATATTTGTGAAAGGCAGAAGTCTAAAATATGTCTAAGTGAGCTAAAAAAAATCAAAGTAATACTAGGAGTATTTTCCTTCTGGATGCTGTAGGGGAGAACTGATTTTCTTGTCTTGTTCAGCTTTTAGAGGCACTGGACTGTTTTGGTTTGTGTTTCCTCCCACCTTCAAAGCCAGTGTTTCAGCATCCTTTCTGACATCCTTTCTACTCCCTCTCTTCTACTTTTAAGAACCCTTGTGATAATATTGGGTTCACCAAGATAATACAAGAGAATATCTTGAGCTCAAGATTAGCTAATTATCAGTGTTATTTTCCCCTTACTATGAGATATAACATTACTAGATTGTATGAACTAAGACACAGATATGTTGGGGAGGCATGATTCTGCCTATCATAACCTTCCTGTTCATGTGTGTGTGTTTAGTTTAACACAATGCCTATTTCCTTAAGAGTTTAATCACAATTTAAAATCATTTATATGTTTTTCTATTCCCTAAATGCTGTACTATATTTAACTGTAAATTCTATGTGATCATAGGCTCATCTAGCCTTTTCTATTTCTCTCTTACATAGCGCAATGCCTGGAACATTGCAGTAGTTCCATAAGTATTTATGGAAAGAATAAACAAATTATGATCTTTGCCTATATTTTGAGAATCACTCTTAACTACCCTTTTGAATTTTATGTTTCCTTCTCAATATTATATCTTGGAAGGAGAAAATTTTCTAGTGAAATAGCAGCATAGATTTTCACAAGTTTTTGACTATAGTAACTTACCATATAAAATCATATCTACAGATGTAAACCCATACTTGTCACATACATGTCTTCATCTTTTCATTGGACTTAAAAGCACATCTTATTAATTGCTGTTCCATGTAGAATAGACTACTACAGAACTTGTGCAAGTGAAGAAAATAATTTATAATAAAGAGCTGGAGTTCTTTGCTACAATAAATGAGAGAAATATAGCACATGGTATGATCCTATGAAGTAGCTACAAAGCCGGTGTTAGCAGATGATTCCTGCTTACTTCTGTTTTACCAGGTTGTAATATCAGATACCAAAGTATTTTAAAAATTTTGTGACTTATTTATTTGGCACATATTAATTAATAATTTACCAAGTGTAGATATTATTTTTGTTTTTGGTTCAAATGACTCCAATAAAAGCTGCAACAACTCTTTTCCTCAGCTGTCATTCGCTGCAGGTGACATACATGTATGGGGCAGGGACTCCCTCTGCCTTCCAGAAGCTCTCCAGGAAGAGGAGACAGATGAGCAAGGCGAAAAGCACCCACCATACCCCACACAGCAACATCCATGCCATCACAATGTAGTTCAACGCGAAGGACACAAGCATGCAAGTCCCGCCTGGGGGAATGGTTTCAAAAGCACAAAGTAACACTATTGTTATCTGTTCTCCAAACCCAACCACTCTGGGCAAAGGCAGCAGGACAAAAAGCTTTCAACTTTACCAACCAGGCCTGTAAATTGTCAAGCTCAGAGAAGAGTGGCACTGGCAGACACCCTCCTGCCATCTGTGGTGACAGCCATGTGGCTACAGCCAGAGGATCTCTGCAGTCAATAGGGCCACAGCTTCATCTTTGGTTAATTTCATGGAATTGTCACTGATCTCAAACAGTGCTCTTTTTGGCAAATTACTAATCAGTCACATGACACATGACAATAGTTATTTAGGTTATCTGAAAAGCAGTGTTCATCTAAATATGTGACCATATGGAATAAAAATCACCTTTTTATTATGAGGATTATGAGTAGTCACCTTTTTTGTTTGAACAAGTAAGATAATAAGTAGTCACAAATCTATACATATATGATATTGTATAAGGTAGTGGCAAGTGTTGATCAAAGAAAAAATGGATGTTGGCAAATTAATAGAGGATGTTTGAAACATTTGAAACAGGGTCTCACTGTGTAGTTCATTATGTAGACTAGGCTGGCCTCGAACTCATGCGAATTTTCCTGCCTCAGACTCCTAAGTGCTGGGATATTGGGAGTATGCCACTACAACTAGGCTAATAGAGGGTTTTGAATAGAAATTTAATTTATATTATAAAATACTAAAACTTACCAGTGTATGTGTGGAATAAGGGAAGATAAGTTAGGCTATTGCAGTAATGTAGATAAAAGTTAATGATAGTTTGAGCTGGGTTAATAGCATTAGCTAATAATAACTGGATTTGGGACGTTTTGTTTTATCTTGAATTTACAAACAATAATTATATATATATATATATATATATTTTCTTTTTTTTGGCAGAACTGGGGATTGAACTCAGGCCCTTGAGCTTGCCAGGCAAGTGCTTATTCTACTGAGCCATCTCACCAGCCACAATTTTATATATTTTTGAAAGAAAATTGACATGAATTTGACCATGAATTTTAATGAATGTTTCAAGTAGCAATGGGTTCTGATTTTTAAACTATAATTATTTTACAGTCTTGTGAAAAGGGAAATTAAGAGAGCAGAGGAACGTATTAAGTACAAAGAACACTTTCAGTGAATGGTTTTGTAAAGAAAAAAAAATAAGCTCTAGCATAAAGGAAAAATGAGGCCAACAGATAGTCATTTTAAGATGTGAGAAATACCAACACACTTGTATACTGATGGGAAAGCTTCAATAGAAAGGAGAAAAATCAATAATACAGGGCTGGTGAAAGCAGTGTCCTTGAGTACGTAGTATTGGAAGATAACAGCACAAATGGGAGGGTGAATACTGATATGGGCACAGTTCATCTGCGAGCCACAGAACGTAAGTTGGAGCGTAAGAGAACAAAGACAGGACGATGGGTTGGTGTGAAGACTTGAGGACTCACTGCTCTCCTCATGTTGTTTATCAATGGAAGAAAAGGACACTATTGACAGAGAGAATGTGGCATGTGAAGTCTAGAAAGCTATCACGATATGAAGTAGTCAAAGCAGAACGGATGAAGAAGGGACAATAAATGACCTAGGAAAATTGCTGTATATGATTGATGGGCAGCATTAAAGGCCACATGAAATTTGGAAGCACAAATACAAAATGAGAACAGCCAGAAATATTGTGATATTTTCTCTCTACCATATTAATCTATGTAAACAAAAGCCTGTTATAGGCAAAATTTTGGATTTATAAAGCTTTTGGTTTTTATATGCCACTGTGTTAAATTTGGGGAGGGTTAAAGAGTTAAAGGTGTAAACAATGGAGGGATTAAAATGCTTGATTATAGACTTTGTCTTTTAATCTAATTTTTATTTTTTGGCTAGCTTAGGCTGCCTTAAGGGTGGGTCTAGTGCGGCTTGTTAGAGCTGGTGATCGAACTTTCATCCCCTGAGCCTGACTGAGTTTGCCCAAGCAGGTGCTTTAAACAACTGAGCTAACCCACAACCCCCCTATAGGCTTTAAAATAGATAGAAAAAAAATAAGAATGTGAGGGGCATGAGGATTACAAAAAAGATGATAAAACTAACAGATTTTATGTACTGGAATGGTTAAAGTTGCTTTTAAAGTTAAGATCCTAGAGATCATGTTGGAAAAATAGGAGGAGATAGATAAGAAATTTGATGTTTGAAATTAATACTAGGAAAGTGTTTCAGTGATTGATAACAGAGTCTTTATTGGACCTCAGATGGCAGTATACAGTGGAGCACTGATATTTGGAAGACAGAAGGTCAAGGGGTGTGGAAATGAGGCTGTTAAAAGAAAATCTATATAGATACTAAAATCATTAAATGTTAAGACTGGAATAACACTGGAGAGAATAACAGAGAAAGTAACTGTCAAGATACAAAGGTGAGTGACAGGGAGTCAGTATCTAAGTACTACAAGAGTAGGTAGTGGGTGGCACAGTTTGATAATAGGAGACTCTAAGATGAATTTTAGGAGGAAGAAGAGAGGTATAGTGATCTGGATTTGACAATGACAAGGAAGAGAGCCTTTAAACTTTAGGCCCAGTGGTTAGAAGGCTCAGGAAACCACAGTTATATTTTGAGAAGAATAAATGGAGACTCAGAATCCAACCAAATAAAAAAGGTAAATGTTCAGAAAAGATTACTATGTTAGAAATGTTGCTAATGGCCTATCAGAGGGCACAGTGGAGGTGTTTCAGGGTCTGAGGAGGGGTAGAATCATGGAAGTTACTTGCTAGGTGAGAGATGATTGGGAGGGTTCTGAGCTTCAGGAAAATGACACAAACCAAGAAGTTAATTTTAACGGTCTCTAGGCACATTGTTGTAGAAGAGTTATAATATAGATGTGAGGCATTAAATATCTTGTGTCTGAAATCTGAGAGTCTTGCTTATCTAATAACCAATGTCATCCTGTAGGCACAGGACCACAGAAAGACTCTCACCTGTGCCAGTACATATGCTGAGGCAGGAGACAAGGGGCAGTTGCTAACTGATATCTTTTCACTGCCTTAGCTATTACCCATAGTGGGGGAAATCAGGGTTCTACATTATTACATTTTAAAGTCAACTACACTTCTGAAGTGCAGCTCCCCAAGAGATTAGGGCATTCAGGCGATGGCTGAGTGGTAATCATGACAGTACTCAAATTGGTCAGTGGCCTGTGAGAACCAAAGAGCCACAGGAATGATTAAAATTGAGGCTGAAATGAAGAATACTCATGTTTTTCTATGCTTCTGATGGTCACTCTTGAAATACAGAAAGTTCAGTTAGAACTTCACAGAGTTTTTCTTTTAGTTTAAAAGTTGGCTACATTCTATCACCAAGATCAGGAGCACAATGATCTAATCAGTAACTGTGGGCACTTTGAAACACCCTCATATTTAAGAGGAAATTAAAAGTAAGTCTAGCTTGCTATCAATGTTAAAAATCACAAACAGATACACACATACTGAGTCACTGTAATAATTCTCTAGTCGTAGTTCACTGAATCTCTGCAGATTCAATTTGGCATCAAATAACAGCCCATTCTTCTCTGCCACAGTGGTCGCTTAGAGCTGATGAGGAGACAGATAGCAGTTTAGCTATAGAGAAGAAGAAGAGGTGCCCTCAGGTGACATTTTGTTTTGGAAAAAGTCTGGAAAAGTTTGATCTATTTTCTAAACAACACTGACCAAAATTGTAGACTTTCACTATGATGTCTTTTCTTCAGTTAACTTAATTATGGGTTAGGAGGGCTGAGTTTGCCTCTGGTTACATCTTTAACACTTTTCAGTCACTGGATTATTCTTAACTACAGTTTCTCCAAATATGCAAGTGAAAAATAAAGCTGTCCGAAAGAGTAGAAGATTTTTGAGTCATGACTAACTTAAAACCAAGATATTCCACCCTCAATCTCCAAGTTGGAGAGCATGTTTACCTCCTCAGCTTCAGGCCTTATTTAACAGTTGAGAGGCAAACTGCTCCTCTCAGAAGACTCCTCACTTATTAAAGAAGGGAGCCAAAGGTAAGAGACAAATTCAAAGTGAGATCTTATAAATAATATCTACACAATGAATTAGGTTCTTGGAAGGACACAATATCTTAGATGGATATAGAGAAGCAACCTTTTAGTTTTATTTTTGTATTTTAGACAGGGTCTCATTGTGTAGATAAGGCTGGCCTTGAGCTCACTATGTAGCCTAGGCTGGCTTCAAACTCAGGACACTGGGTGAGTGGCAGGCTCTTGGGGGACTTGAAAACAGGACGATCACAATAAGTCCAATCTAGTAGTGATTCCTGAACACTCTGTAGACCCTTCCCTAAAAAACAAAACAAAACAAAAATAATAAAAAACTCAGCAATCCTCCTATATCAGCCTCCAAAATGCTGGGATTACAAGTGTGTGCCACCAAATTACAATTTTTTAATTTTTGAGAACAATCTTTTAAGACAGCATGCTAAGATTGTGATAAGGATTTAGTTTCCCTCAAAGCCAATTCACCTAAAGTCAACTAAGTGAATTCTTCAGATGCTAATTTCTTGCATTAATTCATCTAAAACTAACATTTTCTAGAGCAGTCATCCTCAATCTTAGTTGTACACTAGGTGATACTAACCTGCGAAATTTTAAAAAATGATCATGCCCACAACAGAAAGATTCTGATTTGCTTTTCCTGTGATAGAACTTGCATACTGTCAAATGAAGTACAGAAACAAGTATGTTTGAATTTCAGGTAAAAGTGGCTGAGAGATGGCTAAGTGATCTAAGCATCTGTCTAGCAAAAATAAGACCCTGAGTTTGATCCCTGGTACCAGAAAATTGCCAAATGTTCCTGAATTTCAGATTTAAAAGGAATATTTTCCTATAAGAATGTTCTAAGTATTGTATGGCACATACTGAAAACTATTCAGTATCTCAAATTCAAACTCAGCTGGGTATACTCTGTTTTCCTTTGTTAGATCTGGCAGCTCTCCATGTATTTCACATGCATGCACAAATAACAGCCACCACTTAAGAATGTGCAGATCATACAGATAAGTCTGGATTTATTTAACATTTTCTAAAAGTTTCATCTTTTTAGAAAGTAAGAGCTTCCCTATTTCCAGACAGTTTAAGAGTTAATTTTTAGCCTGGTGGTTTCTGGCCATCTGTCAAATGTTTGTATAATTTTATATATAAAAAAAGTTAGTGTATTTGGGAGGTGCACTTCCAGCAGTGGTGCCTAAGGAGGCCGAGGCAAGAGGGGTCAAAGTCAGGGTGGTGGCCATGGTCCTGGAGGTGGTAAGAAGGATGTCAAGGATAAGAAAAAGAAATATGAACCTCCTGTGCCAACTAGAATGGGGAAAAAGAAGAAGAAAACAAAAGGACCAGATGCTGCCAGCAAACTGCCACTGGTGCCACCTCCCACTCAGTACTGTTTAAAACTACTCAAGTTAGAGAGAATTAAAGACTATCTTCTCATGGAGGAAGAATTTATTAGAAATCAGGAACAAATGAAACTATTAGAAGAAAAGATCAAAGGTAGATGATCTGAGGGGGACCCAATGTCAGTAGGAACCTTGGAAGAGATCATTGATGACAATCACGCCATCGTGTCTATATCTGTGGGCTCAGAACACTACACCGGCATCCTTCCATTTGTGGACAAGGATCTGCTGGAACCAGGCTGCTCAGTCCTACTCAACCACAAGGTGCATGCTGTGACTGGGGTGCTGATGGATGACACAGACCTGAAGGTGGAAAAGGCCCTCCAGGAAACCTATGCCAACTTTGGTGGGTTGGAAAACTAAATCCAGAAAATAAAGGAATCTGTGAGCTTCCTCTCACCCATCCTGAATACTATGAAGAGATGGGTATAAAGGCCCCTAAGGGGTCATTTTCTGTGGTCCACCTGGCACAGGTAAAACCTTGTTAGCCAAAGGAGTAGCAAACCAAACTTTGGCCACTTTTTTTCTTTTTTTGTGGAACTGGGGATTGAACTCAGGCGCTTGTGCTTGCCCGGAAAGTGCTTATTCCACTGAACCATCTCCCTGGCCCCAGGATTTTTGTTTTTCTTTTTGGAACCAGGGATTGAACTCAGGCCTTTGTACTTGCCAGGAAAGTGCTTATTCCACTAAGCCATCTCCCTAGCCTGGCCACTTTCTGGAGAGTGGTTGGCTCTGAATTTATTCAGAAGTACCTGGGCAATGGGCCCAAACTTGCATGGGAATTATTTTGAGTTGCTGAGGAATGTGCACTCTCCATTGTGTCATCTCAATATGACAGGGGGAGCTCATGTATGTATTAATCCAGCCATGAGCGCTGTAAGTACAGCGGCACATTTGGGTGCTTTGTTCATCTGGGTATGGTCAATAACCAGAAAATCTACATCTAAACCCTTAAGCTCAGCATTACTCTCTGCATTTTTAAGCATGTGCAGCAAAAATTCAGTGCCCTTTCTGGGCCACCAACTCTGTGTCCAGCCCCACTGTTTGGCCTGTACACACCGATCAACTCCACCATTGTAATGCCGGAATGGTAAAACATTGCTTCTTTATTGTGACATCCTTCAGGTATTTGATGGCCTTTTAGATATGCATACCCATGATGGCCTGGGTACACGTGTTCTTAAAGTAAATGTGAAGATTTGAGCCTCTCAATTTGTTTGATTTTGTGGGGTTTTCTGGGTCGAGAGAGTAGCAAACCATTTTCACAGGTCACCTAAGGCCCCTCACAGGAAGAGTACTTTTAGTTATTTGAGGAAAAGGTGAGTGTTCTCCAGTGGCCAATATCTAAAGCAATGGACATATGAAACAAGGAAAATGAATAGAGGCTGAACTGTCATTTTTATTGCTGATATATCTGATATTACAAAAAAGTGCTTGTATCTTTAGGCAAATGTGTTTCTTACACTGGTGTCTAGAATTGAACCCAGGCTGAGAATCCCTGTCATATCAGAATAAGATTGCAAGTGAATTTGATCCAAGAGAAAAAAAAAGGGAGTGGTGATTGTTTATGCACACCCAAGTTACCCTTTAAAACTATAATTTCAGGAATGTTTTTAATCCTATTAGGGAGGTCAGTTCTCAAAGGAAGGAAGAATCAAGAGTAGAGAAGCTAGCAACATGAAGTCACTAAACTCTCTCAGAATAGGAAAAAAGTGAAATGCACATGCTCATCTGTGTGTAATAGATCAGAAATTAGGATTTTAAAAATATTTAATAATTTTTGTGGTATTTAGAATTGAATCCAGAGCCCTGTACATTCTAGACAGACAAATGCTCTGTCACTGATCTACAGCACCCAGCACTAGCTAATAATTTAACAGGTGTGTAATTATTTGAGTATTTTTATATTTGGTTACTGCTGAGTTTGAACAGTCTAACATGTTCCACATTTTAAAATTCCTGGGCAAAAATCATCATGTTTTGGAGCCTAAGCATTTTTCTCACTGATTTTTATGATTTCTTTGTAATATAAAAATTATCCTTCATCATATGTTCTGTTAAAATTTGACAGTTCATTTCTGTTATTTATACTTTGAGAATATGAAATAAATGTATTTAATTATATATATTATATTCTGTTCTTTAACTTACTGCCTTCAAGTTTAGGAAGTTCTCCCAAAAGTGTTTAATAGTTATACACTTTTGTTTTACTTTGATCATTCTGTAGTTTAATTGATATTATCTCCTTAACCAAATGGTATGTATACTAAATGGTATTTCTTTTTTAAAAAAAATCTTTAATTTATTTATTTGGTACAGGGTCTCGCTATGCAGCACAGACTCGTACTGGTCCTCTTGTCTCAGACTCCCCTGCACTGGGATTACAGGCGTGTATCACCATGCCTGGTTTTCAAGTTTTTAAAAATAGCTCATTTATTGTGTTTCCTCCATATGCTACAATTTCTAAGATCTTCTAAATGATTTTTTTCTGATATATAGTTAGACATTAGTGTTAAAATTTCCCGTGCTGGTATTGTTAGTGCATTTTCAATAAGTCCAATACTTACAAGGAACAAGCTCCAGATCTGCTATTTGGTGAATTATCTGTACTTTCATTAATCTACCCAAGGAACCAGGAACAATTGCAGGCGGGTTGCAGGTTCTCCCTTTCAGGAAAGTGGGAGCAACATTTTACATCATCTGGTTTGTTCCTTATGAAGACTGAAGCATGGAGCTCTAGAGGCAGAGTAGTTGGCCTCCCGTACTTGATGGTTTCTAAATTCCAGATTCAGTGAGCCTCCTGGGACACAGGCCTAATGCATGATGTTCCTTCTGCTGAAATGCCAAGTCTGCATTTATTATAGTAATTATCCACTGTACAAATATATAGACAGAATATTGATTCTGAGATCACATTGTATTTTATCTAATACATCCCCTGGGCCGAACAACACCATCAATTTTTCACTGTGTTTCTAAGCCAAATGTTCTGGATACCTACTTAAAGGCATCTTGTATTCTGGGAAATAGTTGGTAACATAAGGTCCCATCAAATTATACCCTTTTGATGGAAGTGATGGGGGAAAATCTTTCAAAAAGATTAAATAAATGCAAATTAAATGACAATCTTTTGCTTATCATGTTTTCAAAAATAAGAAAGACTGATAGCATGTAATATTGTGCAAGGTGTAGAAATTCTCCTAAACTTCTATGAAGGAGAATATTACATTTCCAAGGCCAATTTTGAAGTATAAAAAGGTGAATGTGCATATTCTTTAATTATTCCATTTTGTTTCAGTTTTGGGAACTTGTTCTCGGGGAGTAATTGATCTAATATGCCTAATGTGGTTAAAGTGTTTGTTGTAGTACCGCTATGGTAGTACAAAATAATTTAGCTTACTTTTTGTTTTTGTTTTTAAGGACAGGGTCTTGCTAAATAGTAGAAGCTGGCCTAAGCTAAATAGCCCATGCTGCCCTCAAACTTTGCAATTGCCCTAGATCAAGTTCCTGAGTGCTAGTGATTACAAACATGTGCCATCATGCCTGGCTATAGTAAAAATTAAAAATAAATATTTGATATCTTTTAATGGGACTGATTAAATAAATTGTAATAGTATGATGAAATACTATTCAAATAACTGAAAGATTTAGCATATATATGGGAAAAAGACAAGTTCAGAAAGTAAGATTTGTACTTCTTTGAAAAGAGTATACATATTTATTGAAAAATGGATCCTTTTACTCCATCCTCTTACTGCTTCCTTCTGTGCAAAGAAAACTTGGTCACTTGTCTAAGTTCTCTGTATCACTTCAAGAGATTAGAGTGACTTGTTTGACTGGCAATTTGGGAAAGAATAACCATTTAGTACTTTCCTCATCTTTGCCTCTTTTTCTCCTTGAAACTGAGCTGCCTGCTGGGAATAATAATTTTTCTTTTCCTCTGTGCCACTTTTTTTGCCTTTAATTGTGATAAAAGATTTGTCTAATTCTGGAGTTCACTGAACAACCACATCAGGCACTCAAATCATCAAAGCCTCATAGTTAGAGGTTATGTCCTCTAACTCAACTTTATCATTGATAAAATTAATATTTTGCCTTCTTATGTCGATCTTTCATTTAGCAATTGATTCAGTATCCTAGGCAAAGGAGATGGCTGCTATGTATTAGAGACTTTCAACCACTATGTGTGCATCACAGAAGGAATGGATGAATCTATTCAAACTCTTTTCTAATATAGATCCTTTCTTGATACTTTCTATTTACTATACTTTTGTATATATTTAAACACTGTTTTACATTTAGAATCATTAAAGAGTAATCAATATTGATATTTTATTCCAGCATAGTCTTTCTAAATTATACTAGTTACGGTTCTCACAACTCCTGGTAGCCTCTGCCCTTACATTACATGATAATCAGAGGAAGCCTTTGTTTTGCCCTTTTCTAGCTGTATGATGAGGAAGGAATTATTATTCCTTTGCTAGGATTCAATTTTCTCATTGTCAAGTAAGGTAAAAACCTTAGGTCCTAACTTCCCCAAGTCCTATGCACTGATCTTTGGTGCACACCTGGGGAAGAGTTTGAGTGAGTTGTCAAAGTCATCATTAAGCATCAGACCCCTCTGCTGCCTACCCACAGCTGCCCAGCCCATGGCTAGGGGGACCAGAGGTGGCCACTGGACTCAAGGTCGTCCAATCACATTTTCTCTCCATGAAGAGTTTATAATTAGGAATTATAAACAGAAATTAGATTTTCATAGGTCTCTAGAACCAAAAGAATATACACTTAGAAGCTGTAGAAAAGAGGAGAGCTGGTCTGTAGAGATAGAAAAGAATGAAACAAATTAAGAGAGATAATTATTGAAGATAAACTTCTAAAAGAATTCTGGCTTTTGAATTGCTGGAAGCCTAGTCTCATTCTTGTTTTTAGTTTCATTTAGACAGATTTATGTCATCATAATAAATCATCTTTTTGTCTTTTAGTTTAAGCTAAATGAAATTAGTTTCTAATTAACTTGCAGCTAAAGAATCTATTCTGCAATGTACATGTCTGCCAGTAGGAATGATTTTATCCTCATATTCTCTTAGCCCCATAATTGTAACTTTATGCAAAGAATGTGCTTGAATGATTCTAATTTTGCCTGATTTCATCTCACTCTGTACAAGATGCCCCCACTCTATACGCATCCCCAGGTGAGGTCTAGCACCACAATCCTAGCTCAGTAACTACCAAAAGTATACCACATGTCAAAGCTAAAGAGTTGCCTTATCAGGCACCTGATTTGAGCTGTCAGCTTGTTGTGCCACAGGACAAGTTGGGAAAGAAAGGTTGAAGGTTCCAGCTTACAGCAAAGGGGAAGATGGTCTGCAAAGCTACTGCAGCTGAGGAGAAATATGTGCTTATTTTTCTAGAAAAATTAATGCTATTAGTTATGGAGAATGGAATGCAACTGGATACTTGGGAATGGAATTCGGTTTTGAAAGACTAGGATGGAAGTTAAACAGCATAAATTATTTAGGAAGAAAGATCTTCTAAAGTGTATGAGCCAGACGATTTTGCAATGGAAACTTTTTAACGAACATGAATGGTTGCCTTGATCTATGATTTTCAGAGATATTATTTGATAAACTGTTTTTCTTAATGTGAAATCAGTTCCACAGGTATTAAGCTCATCTATTTACTTTTCAGCTAAAATGTAACAACCTAGAAGAAAATTAGAGTGCTTTCTACCCAGTCTTCAATCAGATGACATTAAAATATCACAAGTTTAGTGATTGAATTTTATTTGAGGCTCACTTCATACATGCATTTCGATCTGTGATTGCATGAAGTCTTTGTGTGAAGTGGACTACCCAGAAAGTTATTGTATATAAGTAAATGAAGAAAATTTTAAAAAAATCTCCTTGTCTCTTTTTGTGAATGTCTGTTTTTTATCTATATATAGAACTTGAACTCACCACTGAGTACTAAAAATGAATCTGTGTTCAGACGGAGGGGTATGATTATTATAGAAGTCACATAAAGTATATAGTGACCTTCCAAACTTCCTTTTGAGTTTATATCTAGACCAGTGTTTATAAAACTCAGGTACTAAATTTATCCTTGAAAACAAGTACTACTTTTTGGCTCTCAAAGCAAAAATCTGAGTATAAAACAAATGTCATCAGTAAAGGAAAAGCTGCCTTGTCATCCATCTAGTCATTGTGTGAAATTTGTACAGGAACTTAAATGAATATTATAGAATTGAATAACATAAATGAAGCATTTATGTTATTTAAAGATTTTCCAAAGGGTAAACAAGGGCCAGTGAGATAGCTCAGCAGACTAAACGCCTGCTTAGGCAAACACAGGGACTAGGGTTCAATCCCCAACACAACAAGCCATGCCAGCTCCACCCCTGGGTGCACAGAGCTGGCCACCAAGACCAGGCTTGGTGGTACATGCCTGGAATCCCAGCACTAGGGAGGCTGAAATTAGGAGGATCACTATGTATTGAGACCTTGTACCAAATAGATAAAAAATAAATGAATATGAAAT
>PVKA01002225.1:59771-83530 GCA_004027165.1 Ctenomys sociabilis
AAATAAACAAAAAAAAAAAAAAAAAGGAAAACAAATCTATGTGTATGTGACACACATAAATATGTGCACAGAGGAAAAAACATAGAAAAATACAATTGAATGTAAACATTGAATACTTGTATGAGAGAAAAAAAATACTTGTGTGAAGGATAATTTTTTTTTTTTTTTTTTTTTTTGTCTTTTGGAGACAGGGTCTCACTATGCAGTTCAGGCTGGCCTTAAACTCACTTTGTAGCGCAGGCTGGTCTCGAACTCACAACAATCCTCCTGCCTCAGCTTCTCAAGTGCTGGGATTACAGGCCTGCACCACCACGCCTGGCTCATGAGGGATAACTTTTTAAAAGTGCATGAAACAAAGATAGGGGCCAGGGAAATGGTTCAGTGGCATAAGTGCCTATCTGGTAAGTGTAAGGTCCCGAGTTCAAGACCTGATACAAAAAAAAAAAAAAAAACAAAAAAAAACCTCTCATGAAGAGAATTAGTTTTCTTAATAAGCCTTTGGATTGTTTTATTTATTCATTTTACCATGAAATAATTTTATAATAAAAAGTCAATCTAACATAAAATCAAATAACTTAAGAATGGTGATAGCAAAACATAAAAATGGAAGCAGTTTAGTCAGTCTTCTTGTATGCTTATGCATGAGTTGTCAGCTACTTTTTTAGCTCTGCTCTATGAATAGCTGCTGGCTGAGTTGTTGTCTAAATTGCTCATGTTCTTTGCGGATTGATAATTCCCAAATCATCTGATAATTTTGTAACCTAAAACATGGCTGTACTTTATGTTTTTGAATGCCTTACTTCTTCATTCTGCTGCTTCCATTTCTATTTCATCATTTTTGTAAGCAGACTAAGCTAGATTTTGTGGAAGTAAATCTACTTCTGCACTCTGGGAGGAATTTTGGTTCAAAAATAAACTCACAGTGTTTGTTTTAGTGCAGAGGACTTTTAAGATTTTCATGTTTCAGAAGGTATTTTTAAACCTCAGGAGAACATATAAATCAACAAACATTTTACCTCACTGAGATCATAATGGCAATGTTGTCATATACAACTTGAAAGGGAAGATCACACTACATTCCTTTTTCTTATTCTTTTTGAGACAAGGTTTCACTGTGCAGTTTAAGCTGGACTTGAACTCACTATGTAGCCCAGGCTGGCCTTGAAGTCATGAGGGTCGCCCTGCCTCAGCTTTCCAAGTCCTGGGATTAATTACAGGAGTATTCCACTGTGCCCAGCGATGCTATACTCATTTACTAACATTTGCCTGCCTTCTGTCTGTGGTGTGTGTGTGTGTGTGTGTGTGTGTGTGTGTGTGTGTTTGTGTGTGTGTGTGTGGTATATACTCAAAATATCATAGGAGATATTTTGATTAACTTATATACTGCCAGTCAACAATAAAGTTAATCTTGTGGAAAATAATATGATCAACTTTTTCTTCAAGTCCAGGGAGCACATGAAAGTATGACTGAATGGGGATAAGGAGTGACCATCTTACCATTTCCTGGGGAAGTTCCTGGGACTTTCCGTTCCTGAAGAAGTTTTAGGTTTTGTTTATTTGTTTTAGTACATGTTTTAATGTTTTGGTGGTTTTAAAATATAAATTTAACAGGAGAGTTGACTTAGTGTTTAATCAGCTACATTTGTACTTTAGCATTTGGTTTTCTGAGACTTGGAATTTTTCCAGAAGTATAAATGCCAACAGCCAAAACTTTAGACATTCATTGGGAAACTCATTCCTGAAATTGAGGTCAACTGCAGATCCTCCAGGGAGTGAATCTTGTACTCTGTGTATATCAGACCCTGACACAGAAGCCTGCCCTTGATGAGAGGCAATTTGAATTGCCCTTTACTATCGATGGGATTGGTCTGTAGACACTGTGGTGGTGTATAAGGCCTGTTTTGCCCATCTGCTAAAAGCAGTTGTTGCAGATAACTCTCGCACATGCTGCTGTACATAGGCTCACGTGACTATGTACCCATAGTCATTTGAACACACACAGTGATTTCAACCTTTGGCCTCTGGCTTTCAGATCCTTGATCACCAAGTTGTAACAGTTATAAACAGACTGGTCATTTGACTACTTAGAAAACTGAAGGAAATAGGTACAGACTTATGAAGATGACCGTACTTCTTTTCCTTCAGGGTGAGGAAAGAGTAGAGTGAAAAGTAAAATATTCTACATACTAGCTAATTTATTAATTGATCTATTGAATTATCTCTCATTTACATTTTAATCAAAGGGAAAAGTACCTATATCTATAAAAAGACAGTGAGGAAATAAAAGGAAAATATTATTGACAATATTTATTGAGAATTATGGTATGTCACACATGATGTTAAAATCTTTGAGATTATTTTGATAAACTTTCCCAACGAATATATAAAGCATGTACTATAATCATCACTACCTTAGCAGTGTGAACACAGGGACTGAAAAATTAAGAGAAATACATTCGTATCTTGCCAAGTCTCCCATTAAGTTGGTGATGGAGCTATACTAGCTTATTTAATAAACGGAGTCTTTATGTTCCTTGTTTAGCTGGGACAAACTGCTTCAGTCTTGAATCTGAAACTTATTGAGGGTGTCTCCTTTCCATATTAAAAGTGGGCTAAACAAATTATATAATCACTCTATCTCAACATTAGTCAGTCATGGACCGGGGAGATGGCTCAGTAGAATAAGCACTTCCCTGTCAATCGCAAGGGTCTGAGTTCAATCCCAGGTTCCACAAAAAAAAAAAAAAAAAAAAAAAAAAAAAAAAAAAAAAAAAAAAAAAAAAAAAAAAAAAAAAAAAAAAAAAAAGAGTAAACTGGGAAAGTGTTTTTTGCCAGACGTGGTGGCACAGGCCTGTAATCCCAGCACTTAGGAGGCTGAGGCAGGAGGATTGTTGTGAGTTCGAGACCAGCTTGAGCTACAAAGTGAGCTTAAGGCCATCCTGAACTGCATAGTGAGACCCTGTCTCAAAAAGGCATTAAAAAAAAAAATTAGTTAGTCTTATTCTAGAATGCTATTCTGTGTGTTGTAGGGTGTTTGCAGCATCTTTTGTCTTAAGCCACTGGATGCCCCCAAACACCTCCCACCTCAAATAATGAAAAACAAAAGTATCTCTGGACAGAGACTGAAGTAGGTTGGGGCTTGCTCCAAGTTCAGAAGCATTGCACCTAAAACCTGTGCTCAGAAAATTTAACTCTAGAGGGACAATAAAACGTGTTTGTTAAAGAACATGTACTATGAATTGAATTTAGTAGAATAGCTGGCATTTACTCTGAAATCAATAAAAGTTACATGATTTCTTGGAGTGTTATTAAACTTTTCAAATGTAGACTAGTGCAAGAGATAAACTAATAATGAACAAAATGATTGGATTTTCTTTCCTAATAAAAACTAGCTTTTTTCTATTCTTATCAGATAAGATACAATAGTGTACCAGCAACTTCATGGCTACCTATTCCGGTAATATTGCAGATTTTGATTATTGATCCATTGGGTATTTTGCTTTAGTGATGAGCATTATAAGCAGGGTGATAACCAGGGAGTGATACCATTCATATTGCTGCTACTTTCTTCAGCAATAATACCTAACAAAAGGTCAGTATTCTGTTTTCTCCTACTCTTATAAATGACCACCATTTCTTTCATACCACCATTTCCATTTATTAGGAATAACAGAGGAAATACCAATAGCACCAATTAAAAATGAATCTACATGACTTGTTTTATCCTTACAGCTGTAATAACTAGTAACTAACATGGATTGGAAAGCACTTCACAAATTTAAAAAGTGCTGTACAGATACATTATAATTATCATCATTAATAAATTAGCCCGATTCTCCTAGTTCAAAAGGCACGTAAGGTCAGTTACATGGGCTTCAGTGGGGCCAAATGATCACAACCTACAATGTAGCAATGGTTCACATGTGTTGGCAACAAGTTTTACCCCATGCAATCCTGCAGAACTGAAGTTACACACCCTTCAAAATATGGGAGAATGAAGCTAAAAATAGACAAGACAGTTTTTTTGAGACTTAAAGTCTTTTTAAATAACAGACTCCTACCCCTTTTATATTCCTTTAAATAGATAATATAATCAAACTTCTAAGTTATACGTAACAAAACTAAAAATCTTATTTAAGATGACAATAAATTTTATTATTTTCTATGAGCTGATATTCCAGATGGCATTCCAATTTCAAAGCATTCTGCCACTTCAAAGAGGTCAGATTGGTAAAATTTGTGCTTGTATCCTCAGGGAATATCTTTATTATTCCTTCCAGAATTGTTACTAGAAAAAAACAGCTTTATCCATTCCCTTGCCAGCAGGAGTCTTGGCAAGAGACAGCTCTTGGCTGACCATAAATAAAATTCCTTGAATCACCAGTATCTTGATTTAAGAAAGAAATTTTACTGTGTCTTTCATACACAAAAGCTGATTAACAATGATTTTAAAAAAAACACTATTCCACTTTTTCACAGGTGTACAAAAAGAAATATAATGGAATTACATTCAACAATAAAGCTTAAAATTCACTCTAGGTAATAATTGCATTAACATTCACATACACAAGCACAGAGTAAGTATATTTTAGGAGTCTTATAATAGCATACAGCATACATATGGGAGATTGATTTCAGGTAACATCATAGGTGTTAGTAATATTAGCAATTCAGAGTGTTATAGAAAAGGAAAACTAAACCAGAGCAGGTGTAGTCTATCACACCAGGACAAGTCACAGAATTAGAGGACTGAAAAGTCTGCACACTGTGTGTATGAGAAAACAATATTTTGCTTGAATTTCTGGGTCTTGATAGAGTTTGTTTGACAAGTTGTGTATTCAAAGTGCACATCTTTTTTCTTAGAAAAGAGAAAGATGCTTTTATTTAATAATTAATACATGCAAGAGGCAGCCCCAGAGTGACCTGAAAGAGTGAAGCTGTGATTGGCAGGTGGCTGGTATAATACAGATGTTTCAGGCAATTCTCTTAAAGCACTTCTGTAGCAGCAATGATCATTTAAATGGCTGTAGACTGGATTCTCTTTTGAGGGGAGTTTAGGGGAATTTATGATATTTTTCTTTAAAGATTTATAGCTATAGACTTTCTTTTTAAATAAATCTATCAAACAACAAACAGCATAAAGTGAGGTGTTGGGGTTTTTCTTTTTTCTTTTGCTTTTGCATATGTATTGTTGGAAAAGGATCTGGCCTTTTCATAAATATTGTGTGCAAAAGAATTTTTAATAAAGTGAGCATAAGGACATAGACAGAAAACACATCAGATCTGCTTCTGTTGCCCCGGCTGGCCCTCTCTTAAACACTGAACTGTTGGCTTGTACTTCTAATGCAAGTTTTAAGTAAAATGACTCCACAGCCAACAGACTTAGACACACCTAAAGCCTTGTCAGTAGGGGTACTTTTGTTTGCTGGAGGGTGGACACGGCTTCTTGAATTGTAAGATTTAGAAAGTCTGGTTGTTTTTACTTTCACATTTCCCCTTCCTCTTGGTAAAACTCCTTCTGTTTCTTTGCCTGTTTCTCCACCTTCCTTGTGTACTAGTCTAACGTGGCCCATCCCAGCCAGTATCTGACACTTGAATAATGGTGGCAGCCTCATGCACCCCGCAGCTACAGACACCCAAGCTGCCCAATCTCAAAACTTTTCAGCCTGCCCTGCAAGTGTCATCAAGACAGGATCCCCGGAGCACAGGGTAGAGAGTCCAACCTCTCACTGGCGGGGCTGGGAAGCTTCTCCTTTGCGACGGAGGAGAAAGGAAACTTGGGTCTGCTTTTTAGGTTCTGAAAACAAGCCAGAGTGGAGAGAAAGAGTTAACGCCAGACTTAGGAAAGCTTTTAAGACAAAATCTGTTAAATGTGATCTACACAGACACAGGGAACTTTCTGCAGATTTCTGAGGTCTCTAATAGGACTCATGTTGATAGGAGAAAGGAGCAGGGAGGTGCTACATGGGAGAGATTTGCCATTATTACAAAAACTGGCTAAGTGGCTTGTTCCATCCGATGACCTCACTGGTCACTGTTGTCAGTCGTGCTGTTCCCTTTCTCCTTTTTCTCCTGGGTCTTGTTACCCTTCTTCTTTTTCTTCTTTTTCTTGGTCTCTTCCTTTTTGCCGAAGGTTATGAAGTCACTTTTGTCAATTTGGCTGTTAGTAGGCTCCTGCCGGATGGAGATGATTGCAGGAGATCCTGGGATAATGAATTTGTCTGGCAACTCACCGGGACCGGACTGTTTAGGGTTGCCTGGTCCGTACTTAAAGGTCCAGCTGTTGCTGTTGACACCAGCACCGACTGGAGGAGACACTTCTCCTGCCTCTGGTTCTGAAAGACATGACATCACAAATCAGTAACAGAGCCACCACATGCCCCCTTACTGCTGGAGTGCAGGAGAAGCTCCCCAGAAAGTCAGCTCCCCAAGAAATCATGAGTTATTTCTTCAAACTTGAGGAAAATTACAGTGTTCAAAATAAACAGGATAGATTTTCTGACCAGAATATCTAGAAATATAGTTTCCTAGTAACTTATTTTTGAATCTTTATGAAGAATTTCATAAAAAAATATAGCTGTGATTGTCCTTCCTGGGAATGGGACAGGACATATACCAGGTTAAAACAGAAAGTGCTGATTTTAGTGTGCAGAATAGAGAAAACTGGTTACAAACGTATTTTGACACTGTGTTTGTAACACAGATAAACTGGCTGAATGACTTGTTCAATCTTTATTCTATTGTAATCTTGGGTGGGGATGGAGTGAAACAGGAAAGATAAGGGAAGAAGTGAGGAATAAAGGAATTTTTTTTTTGGACTCAGGCTAAAACTCAGGACCTTATGCTTGCCAAGCAAGCACTTAAGCCACTGAGCTGTATCCCCAGCAGAACAGAGGAATTCTATACAGCATAAAAGGCAGGACTCCTGTTGTAAATTGGGCCGGTTTGTTTGACTGAAGTATTTGGAGCCAGTCTCACTTACAAACCAAAACACTTCCCTAGTCACAGTTTAGATGGGGCCCTCAAATGATTATAAGCCAATTCAGTACATGCAATAAAAAAGTACACATACTATGGAGGTTCAGAAAAGAAAATTCTTACTTTCACTTAAGAAGAATTCCAAAGGAGAGATGAAATTTTCAGTAAATGTTGGGGGAATCTATATATCCACAGTGATTGTTTTCAGTGCAAGATTTCCTCAAAAGTCTAGTTGGCAGGTAAACCATAAAATACCCTCATGACTTCTAGCAGAGAACTCACAGGAGGAGAGAAAGAGTAATAATGAATCTGGGCAAAATGATCCCAGAGGCCATGACACTGCAACCCTTGACCTCATAGCAGTGTCTGTGTGTCTAACACTGCTCCTTTAATGGATATGTGAACAGTTCTGCCAACTAAACCATTTATGTTTAGTTTCGGTTTGGAATTGTCCACATCTGCTCTTTCAATTTCTTTCGTTCTTATCATTTCTCAATCTTCTCTCAGTTGGTGTCCCTAAACCCTACATTTTGCACATTGCTCACATCAAGTTCACTGTATTATTTCCAAAACCAGTGGTTATATGAGAGAACTCCTCTTGAATTGATCTTCTTAGAAGCATTTGGCATTTCTTTCTTGAAATAATTTTTATGAGTTCTTTGTTACGTAGGAGAAGAATAATATTCATGGGTTTTTAATTAGGCAGGACCCCTATTCTAAAAGACAAATTTATAAGAAAATAAATAGAAATTATTGACGTATATTTCCTATACACAAAAGACACCCAGGAAATAAGAAGTTCTCAAAGAGGTGGCTTTGAATTCCAGCTTACAGCATCTGCAATAAAGAAGAGCAAATCTTTAGAGAAGTGACAAGTAGGACAAAGGAAAAAGCCTTTGAACCCCTGGGGGCAGCAAGTTGGGCCAAGGTGAATAAATGGCAGATAACAACTAGTTGGTAAAGGTTGTTAATGTACAGGCTACTAGTCTCATTGTTAACTTTTGTTCTCCTTGGTAGGAAGTGTGCAAGGGGTGGGGTGGATGGGAGTATCTTTTACTGTATCTTTGTAAATTAGTGCTCTGCATTTAAGGAAACAAAAGGGAAGGCAGAGAGAGAATTTGCTTTGGCTTAACTGCTTTCAGCAATAATTGTTCATATTTGAGGGAGACATCTTCTTGTTCTTTCCCCTAAGTTAAATCATGCTCTTGACCTTTTTCCCTATTTTTCATCAGTCTCCTTGCTGGACCCTCAACACCAAAATGTTAGACTTTTGAGGAATTTGGCCCTCAGAATCTCTTCTCTACACTGTCTTTACTCTCTCCTTTTGTGACCTGAGGCAAGTTTGTGAATACATATGCCATCTAAATGTGTTGGTGGAGCACAGATTTGATTGATTGATTGATTGATTGACTGATTGATTGATTGAACCAGGAACTCAACCCAGGTCCTTTGCAGTGAACTACATCCTCAGTTCTTTTTAAAAATTTGTTTTTATTTTGAGACAGTCTCACTAAGTCATTGAATTCCCCAGGCTAGGTTTAAACCTGAAATTCTATTGTTTCAGTCACCCAGAATTCTGAGATTACCTATGTGACCCACCCCTGAACTGGGATACATATTTAAGCCTTTTATCACTCTTTGTTCTAATTTTATGTTTCCAACTGATACATGGTGTCTGTTTTTGGAAATCTCATGGAAATCTCAAAAGGAAGGAATCTGAAATCAAACTCTTCATTCCTCTCAGCTATATCTTCTGAAATCTTTCTAGAATCAGTAAATGATAGTCCACTTACCCCATTGTTCAAGCCCGGAAATTCAGAGGTAGTCTCCATTTTTTTTATTCTTCATTCTCCACTTATACCTTATCATTTCTGCCTCCTAAATATGTCCTCTTCTCTCCTATTTTACTCTTTTTTTCAGGGTATCATTATTTCTTATTTAAAAAATAAACTGCATATATACCTCTCACCTTGTTAAATCTGCTTCCTCTTTTGCTTCTAATGATCTAAAAGGAGCAAGAGTCATCTTTATTCCTTAAAGTCTCCTGCCCTTTTCAAAAATTGAAGCACTGCATACATACAGTAAAACTCTTTAAAAATAGAAGTCAGATTAAATCACTCTGCTTTTAAAATTATTCAAAGGCTTTCTACTCCCTTAAGGAAAAAAAAATCAAAACTCAATATATATTCTTTCAGTAATCTATTTTATGCTCTAAATCTGTGAATATTCCTCTTACCATTATATTCCAGCCATACAGACATTCTTTCACTTCCTCAAACACCACTTTGCATAGTTTGCCTCAGCTCTTCTATCCATGATATTCTTTTATCTTGAATGGTCTCCCTCCATTCATAGCATTGTTCCTCATTCCTCAAGCCTGTGCTTGAATATAACCTTCTTAGAGAAGCATTTTGTGACCACTCTGGTCAAGCAGCCGTCCTTTCCTAGGAACTTTCACATGTCCCCACTCTTCTCATGGACATACCTCACCCGCACACAGACAAGACAAAGGGGTAGTCAAAGCTGAAATGAGTGGCCCATTGGCTAGCACAGCCTCAAAGATCATTTAAGACTGTCATCAAACTTCTGTGAGTGTGAACAGCTATCACTAGAAGGTCTTTAGAGGCAGGAAATGTGTCTCTTTATTCAGCTATGGACAAGCAGGGTCTAACACAGGGTCTGGCCCATAGACCTCTACAAATATTTGCTGGATAGATGAATGAAAGTACTGCTGTGAGAAGTGGGAGCAGTACTGCTCATTGGCATACCAAGCAACTTTACCTTAATGGTTCTTTGGGAGGGTTAGGCATCATTGTGTCCACTTGACTGGCTTGGGAACTGCCTAGAGCAGTGGTGGCAAACCTTTTAGAGACAAGTGTTCAAACTGCAACTCAAAATATGCCATTAATAGCAAAGTGCCAATGCTATAATTAAATCTGAATACTGGGGTTGTAGTTTAGAAAAAACAACTCATACATCAACATTTTTTGTCTTGAAAGAAAAACAAGTGACAGGTACCATGGCTTCACCACTATTAACTACAGCATTAGTCAAATGTGCTTCTGGGTGTGTCTGAGTAGAACACAGAGGCATGACTTTGTACACTAGATCTGGTCCATCAACCTTCTTCTTTGGCACTGTTCCCCTGCTCTATTTCTAGCCTACCATGCACTAAGCAGCTTTATTATACTGTACCCTTCTGCCCTGATACTCCCACTTTTAAACCAGTTGATCATGGATGAAAACCTCTGAGACTCTGAGTCAATTAAACTTTGCCTCCTTTAAGCAGTGGTGGTTGTATAACCTGTCTACCAATGGGAAAGCTAACTAATACAATTTTTTCACAGCACATGTTTATAGTACATGCATTCTACAATATTGTATCACAGGGACTTAGAAGCTGGGCCTGAAGATGTCCAATAAGTGAGAGAAATCAGAATAAAGCCTAGCATCTCTGTCTTCATTTTATGTCTGTCTCCTTTATTACCTTAAGACTTTGGGTCTGATTCCTACTCAGCTGTGCATAAAGGCATGTTAACTGCCTAAAGAATGTGTCTGAAAACTGCTAATACAAGGTTTGTTAATCCTAAATTTGCCTGAAACCATATTTCAAGACTGAGGACACCAATATGAAATAAGGGATTTTTAGGATTTGCAGGGATATTACATTACCACCTTTTTGTAAAAGTTCTGTTGTGGACCCCCCCCCCCCAAAGCAGCAAGTAGAAGTCTCCTGTCATTGTGCTAAATGTGCAGTTACCCTGGATTTCAGCAGAGCCTCTATAGACAGATCATTTCATGCTGAGGTCACTCCCCCTAAGCAGAAGCAATCATTTCATAGGAACCAGATTGCCCCAAGACCTAAGAATAGCTCTGAATCAACCTTGTAGAACTAATGCTGAGGTAACTAAAACCATAACTTGAGTAGGATGAGTACTTACTCTGCCAGGTATTCAAACCCCACTCCCACAATGTGAACTACTTCCAGCTACGTAAACTCTCGCCTCTTGCCTTTGTTTCCCTTTTCTATGAAACCTCTTCAGAGACAGATCTTGAAGCTTTTTAATCTATCCTTCCTAATGCGGCCATTCCAATTAAAGCTCTTTTCCTGCCCTTCACCATTGCTAGTCTCCTTGACTGGCATTTTGGGACCAGTGACAAGGCCTGGTCTGCTGGGACCTCCTGAGCTGAGGCTTTCATCCTAAAACTCAAGTACACTTCTAGAGCCCCTAAGGACAATTAGGTAATGCATGCAAAGTGCTAAGCCTAATCTTTAGCACAATGTAAGAGCTCCATAAATGGTATCACATATGGCTAACTATATATGGCACAGCTCTTGGGGCTAACAGAACCAGATAAGAATAGTGCAAATTTGCAGCAAGCAATAGGGAGAGGGAATAAGAGACTATGCTCTCCCTCAGACCTCTTCCCATGCTTCTCTTGGCAGATCTTACACTATAGCACCGTGGGAATAGGTCAATAGACATTTTTTCTCAGAGGCTAAGACTAATTTCTTTTATCCATCTACAATAATCAAATGAGATCAAAGTGAGATCATCCAGAATTTATGCTAGCCTTTCAAATACAGACTCTGTCTCTGAGAGATGGAGGCAAAGACAAGAAATGTTTTTTAAATGTTTAAAAAGCCTGATTTGATGTCTAGAACTGGGTTTCAGCACCATTCCACAGCCTTTTTATTGCTCTTACAGGAGACCAAGAAGCAAAATGTTTGCAATCATGGTGAGGACTTCCCACAAGGCCTCAGGGCTATCATCCAGAGATACAGAGCTCAGAGCAACATTCATTTTATGAAATTAATGGACATTAATGGCCATGTCCATTGGCCAAGACAGTCTCTCACAGCAGAATGCCAAGCTCCTCTTAACATATCACAGAACCTCCCCCGCCTCGCCTTTGCTCTGTCTGACACAGCCTAAACTCTAAGAAACCAACAGAGATCTATTGAGGTGCATCTTCCACATGTTCAGCTTCTACACAGCAGAACAAAATGTGATTTCTCCAGTTCCTCACAGCCATTGTGCCCAACCTGTTCTGGTTGTTATATAAGCAAAATGTCTCTGAAGGCTCATCAGCATCTCAGTTGTGACTCACTCAGGTGAAACAGTAGCTTAAGGATTTGATAAACAGCATTTGCTGACCTCCTAATCTAAATTCCTTTTGGCTAAGAATATTGAAGATCCTTGCCTGGCGTAGCTATAAAATGGCACACTGGGGGGTGGGGGTGGGAAAGATTCAAGGACACTGCACCTTTTGAAAAAACAGGAGAAGGGATGGGCTGGCAGGATAGCTCAGAGGACTAAAGCATCTGCTTAGGCAGAGTGCAGCAGGTTTGATACACCTTGTGCCATGCCAACTCTGCCCCCAGGACTCACTTAGGTGGCACCTGAGACTGGGCATGGTGGCACATCTGTAATCCCAGTGTTTGGGAGTCTGAAAACAGGAGAATCACTATGAGTATGGTCCTATAGACCCTGTCCTAAATACAAAGAAAGAAAAGAAAAGAAAAGAAAAGAAAAGAAAAGAAAGAAAGAAAGAAAGAAAGAAAGAAAGAAAGAAAGAAAGAAAGAAAGAAAGAAAGATCTACAGAGTGAGGTACAGGGTTACAGGATAAACCCTGAGGGGACTTAACTGACCTCATCAGATACAAAAGTTACATTTTTTGTTATATAGGTCTTGCTTTATCTCAGTCTTAACCATGCAGCAGAAAAGTATAAAAATGAGGTATATAAAATAAGGCCATAATAATAAGCTGAGCTGTAAATGGCTCTAGTCAACAACTTCTTCAGATAACCCACTATTATTGTGGATTGCTAGACTGTGTTGGATTGTTTTGCTGAATTCAAGCACCTATAATAATTGAATGACAATAGAATACCCATCTTTGACAGGACTAAACAAACAAACAAGAAGAAAGATTTGCACTAATAGTGTTGGGACAGGATATCCTTGTACTAGGGGCTGGGGAAATGGCTCAGTGGAGTAAGTACTTCCCTGGCAAGCACAGGGCCTGAGTTCAATCCCCAGTTCGGCAAAGAAAAAAAAAGAAAGGATATCCTTGTACTATGGATAACCACTAGGAAGATAACAATGTAAAAGTATTAATTATTGAAATTGTACTATAATTCAGCTTTAAAAACAAAAGATAGGTATACATCTACATTCCCTTAATTCAATGAATAGAGCTATCTGCTCTAATAGTGTTTGTAGATAGAATATCATGTATGCACCTTGTACAAAAAAAAGCCACTACGAAAACAAAGTGCAATGTATTAATTGTTAAACCTGTCCTACTAATTTGATTTGAAACTGTCTCATTGCTATTTGTTCTTCAATAAAATAAAAAAAGAAAGAAAAGAAAAGAAAATTAGGAGAAGGGAAGATGCACTGTTTGTGTTCCAAACCCCAGTGGGAGACCAGACCCTATAAATGGTCAGTCTAAGAAATGTCTTTTCTTTCAGCACTGTTTTCTTTCCTTTCTCCTGGGACCTCTCACGGGTCCCCACTCTTCTGAAGGACCTACCTCACCCTCACACAGCCAAGACTGAGATGTAGTCAAAACCAAAATGAGTGGCCCTATTTGCTAGTGCAGCCTAGAAAAGAATTTAAGACAACCTCAAGCTGCTGGGAGTCTGAATCTTTAGGCAGAGGCTTTTCTAAACATTCAGATTACAACTCAATAGAGTTTTTACAAAGATTGTTTTTTGCCTGTACTAGTAATTGAACCCAGGGGTGCTCTGTCACCACCACCAGTCCTTGGCCTTTTTATCTTATCTTGAGACAAGGTCTCACTAAGTTGCCCAGGGTGGCCTTCATCTAGCAAGTCTCATGTTCTAGTCGCCCAAATAGCTGAGATTACAGGCACACACCACCATGCCTAGCCCGAATTTAAAAGTTTTAGTGGAGTGCAATTGTAATTATAATAAGTAAGCTTTTGTTTCTCTTGTTTTCTTTGGTATTATTGGCAAATTTCTTTACAAAGCATAGGATACACATTTAAAAATCAGGACAACTTTTTTTTCTTTTTCCAGTACCAGAAAAACAAAAAAAAGCATATTTTGCTTTTACTCTGAAAAACTATCCTCTGGAATTAGCTGGCCACTTTATGTACCTTCCAGAGATCTTTTTGGCAAAATTTTCAACTTTGGTTTTTCATGCTAAATTAAACCTGGATGTCTGAGTTTATAAACTCTGGGACTAGAAATGATTGGGAACTCCAAAGCAAGGGAAGGGTCTGCAGATTTAGTACAAAATGCCAAGCTTTTAAATCTCACTACAGATCATTCTGAACTGTTCCAGACAATTACTGCAATGAGGTTTTCTGATTTACAAGGATTTTTCATGTTGAGTCCTCACAAGAACCTTACAAAATACATTTTGCTGACATCTACTCCTGTTTTATAGATAAGGGGTTTGAGGACCAACCGGTGGAGCCTCTGTCTCACATTTCATCTGTTTCTCTAGCTGTCTACCTTTGTTTTCCTCTCTCTTTTGCCATTTAGCAGATTGTGGGCTCCCGCTGTGAGACACATTCCAGGACCTAAGCTGTAAATCAAGGTTCTTTGAAAATCCTAAAACATAATACAAGTATAGCAATTAGTACGGTTATTATATATTTTGTTACCATATTGGAGGTAGACCCAGGCAAAGGCTTCTACGCTAGAATCAGTAGAAAGAAGCGGATGCGACGCCGCAAGCAGAGACAGAACATCACAACCCAGCCTCCAGGTTTCAGCCCCTCCCCTTCTCTCCTCATTCATCTCTTTGTTACTGTCTCTGGGATTTCAGTGCTAAGGTTAATAAAGAGCTTCCAGAAAACCCATCATTTTGATTAAAGCCAGGGACTATCTTGCCAGACAGCACTCTGGAGCCTGCCTACCTCTAAGTCAGTGCAGACAGCAAAGGCTATTAAATGATTACAGCCGCTTCCGGGCCACTCAGCTCCCTAGACTGTTCATTCTCTGACCCGACTGCTTGGGGAAGAAGTCAGGGCAGGGGAGGCTCTGCAAATCCTGGATTTGCAAGTGAACATCCAGAGGATTCCTAAACTCCGCCTCCTCCTCTTTGTCGCTTTTGCCACCCGAGCCAGCCACTGCATTCTTTACAGCAGATGGTTTTCTTTCTGCCTTCCGGCTTTGAGCGACTGTATGATCTCTGTCTCTATCTTTGTCTCGCTTTCTCTTTTCTCTCTCCCACAATTCAGCAGATCGTAGAATCATACAGCTCAGCCTAATTAAAAACAAAACCAACCACCACCAAATCGGATAAAGACCAGGTTGTAAAACATCTTCAGCTCCTTCCCCACCCCCTATCTCACAATTTACGAGCTCCACCCCCTCCCTGGTCCTTTAAAAATCAGGCAAAGGTAACCTTGTAATTAAGACCAAGAAAACAGAAGTATCTTGAGACCGGGAGTGGTGGCGCGCCCCTTGAATCCCATCACTGGAGAGGCTGAAAACAGGAGGGTCACTAGGAGTCCCAGCTGAGTGGTGAGACGCTGTACCAAATACATGAGTGAGAGAGAGAGAGAGAGAGAGAGAGAGAGAGAGAGAGAGAGAGAGAGAGAGAATATATTGGTCTGAAATCCAAATCCTGTCAAGGATGGAGGATCAGAGAGAGAGAAAAAAAAGTGAAAACCACCCAGGTTACCCATTTCCTGGTGCTTCTCATTTCTTCAGTGTGGAGAGTCACAATAATTTTCCATCATGGAAAGAAAAGAACGTAAAACTACCCCTCCCCGTATTTGGTAAAACTTTAGGTTATGAAATCATAATACAGAGGTTTAATCCCAACTACATCAGGCAGATTATGGGATGTTCAGCAAGTCACTTACTATATCACTGGGCTTTGGTGTTTTATACAGGGAGATAACAGCATCACCTCAAAAGGGTTGTTTTCAGTTAATGAAATTGTCTTTTATGGTGTGCATATGCACAATGCATGTCAAAAGTGAAATCTCATTGAATTTTACTTCTTAGAAGGTAAGAGCAGCAAAAGATTCACTCATTTATTTGAGGACTTTTGATTGTTTATCATGAGTCTGGGAGTTTACTGAGCATTTCTCATAACCATATTTGTTAACTTAAATTTAATTTTAATTTGTTATAATTAATGTATTTATCTAAGTCATTTAAATTTTACACATAAGAAATCTGAAAGACTACAGTACAGCTGAATCAAACGGGGATCTGACAATTAAGTTAAAAATTATTCCAGCACTGCCTTTTTGGCCCAATAATGAAACTTTTCCTTTCCTCTTTTCTGCCTATCCTCTTGTGAAACCTGAAGAAGGGTAGAGAAGGTGAAAGAATTGAGCCCTGTTCTCAGGCCAGCATTTTGATCCCCCTCTCTAGAATGGCTTGTCAGAGTTTGCGCAGGTGACTGGAAGTCAGGCTTGGAGAGGGGAGCTGACCCCATACTACTCTGCAGAGGCCCTACAGCTGCTACCCTTGGGTGCTTCACTGTCTTGGGGTGGGATGAGCTGATCTGGAAGAAGATTGTCTGGATGCTTGGTGCCTCAAGCCACAGCTGGGCTAATTTTCAGTAATCTTGGAGCGGAAGAGATAAATGCATTTGGAATATTTTTAAAGTCACAGCTCTTGCTTTGTGCCCAAAATAACTGTCATTTCTAGGTTAACAGTATAAAGACAGCATGTGCTGCAAACCCAGATTCAAACACTGGAATGGCTCAGACCTTCTGAGCTCTCCATAGTCAGCTTTACAAAACAATCACATTCCTTCTTTCCAGGATCCCCACAACACAGCAGGGCTCAGGCACAGGGTTTTCTCTACCTTATTTCCTGGTTGCTAAGGTCCCCTAGGATATAGAAAGGGCAGTTTCCCTCTATAGCCTCTTTTCAAACTCTCCCCCTGCTCAGCCATCTTTTGTATACTGTGGGAAATAGAATGCTGAGATCTAAGTTCTGTGTTCACAAAAACTTTGAACTAGAATCTCAGCTTCCTAAAATATTTGTCAGGCAAATCTAAGCAAGGTACTGGGCCTCAGGACTCACGTTATCACACATAATCCAAAACAAGACCTACCTAATGAGATTCTGACTGCCACAAACAGCTAAGCATGAACTGCCATGAGCAATGACTGCCATGCAGAAATTGGGATAAAAGATGGATACTATAATCTAGAAACCTAACTCTCTCATTAAAGAACTATTTCTCGATGCAGCATTTCTAGGAACTGTCTTTTTTCCAGGGACCCTTCTCCCATCAGGCTTTGCTCCTCCCAAGGGCCACAGAAGACACTTCTAGCTCTTAAGTTTTCCAGCATGAAAATGGTTGCTAGGGAGAGAGCTATTCTCCAGAGCCATTTGGAGGACGTAGCTTAAGACACAGTGAGAGCACACTGTCCTAGGTATCAAAAACCCTGGATTCAAACATCAGCTCTAACATTCTGTTTTCTGCTATTTTTTGTTATATTATTTGGTTAACATTGACTTGTATTTTCTCCTTCTTAAGCTGAATATAACAGTAACCTCCCAGATCCTTGTTATTTATTCAACTAACCTTATTATTTATAACAAATTAGATATATCCTAAGAAGATATGGAATGAATGATATTAGGACAGATACCCTATTCTTGAAGAGATTCACTACAGTGGGAGGAAAAGACAAGAAATGAGCAAATATAATTGTAGCTTTAGGGAAAAGACAAAGTAGAACAACTGGTTTTTAAATGGCACTGAATTTTCTGGGGACAGTATGTGTAGTAGTTTAACTAGTACATCACTTAAATGTTGAATACATTTAGCTATTATTATTATTTGCAGATAAAATTTTGTCCTGATGCTTCTCAGAGGGAAGTATATAACAAGTATAATTTTACTGTAGATAAGAGAATGCCACCTTGTTGTTGTTGTAGCCTATGATTTAGTAATCCCATTTTTGAAAATTAATCTTGTATAAATACTAGTAGTCCATAAGATACACATACACACACACACACACACACACACACACACACACACACACACATATATATATATATATATATATATATATATATATATATATATGTATGTATGTATATAAATGCAACTCATGTTTTAAAAAACAAAGATTCCCAATAGGACACTGAATAAATAAAATACAGGCATAAGACACAGTATTATTCCCTTGTTAAAGAATGAGGAAGATCTGTTTATACTGACTTAGAAAAGTGTTAAACACACACAAGCTACACACTAATACACATATTATAGCATTCTATATTGCTTTGTGGAAACCTGAATAGTTTTGAATATGAACACAGAAAAAATATAGAAAACATTTAGACATCAATTATGTAAATAAAAATTAATTTGAAAAATACATAAATTCTATGTAATTTTGGGCTTTGGCTGACAATTTATGAATGGAATTTTATCATAATTCTGGGACAGGATATCAACAACAGAAGTTGTGCTTGCAGGGGACTGCACCTTATGCTTCATTTTCAATGAACCTAAAACTGCTTTATTAATTAAAGAAAAATTTGGAAGCTGGGTGGCACAGGCCTATAATCCCAGCACTCAGAAGGCAGGAGGATTGCTGGGAGTTTGACACCAGCCTGGGCTACAAAGTGAGCTCAAGGCCAATCTGAACTATATAGCAAGATCCTGTCTCAAAAAGAGAGAGACAGAGAGAAAAAAGAAATATTTGGAAAATGCATGCAACAAATTGTTAACAGTGATTTCATCTTTGAATGAGGATGGTTGAAGCGAATGAGTATTTTATGCAAATAATGCTACATTGTTTAATGTAGACATCCACAATATAACTTCATTTTAGTTTAGAATATATTACTTTAAAAATTTAATGAAAATTCTGGGAAATACTAAACTCTCGGATGTAGTTATTTCTAAGAAGCACGACTAGAAATAGGAAACAAGGTGTTATTCATTTATTTTCATTTTTCTACATGTTTAAGTTTTCAAATTTTAGTTTCTTGTATAAGTAGAGAGACAGGGAAAGAGAGGGATTAAGAGGAGGCCTAATACAAAGGGGTGTAGAACAAGTTCCATTTATAGGAGAATGTTTTGCATGCTTACCATCAATCAGATAAAAAGAGACTATGTTATAATAACAAATAAAGTGCAGTTTAAAATTAAAAAAAAAAAAAAGAGGAGGCCCAGTTCAGTTTGCTTCAAAAGCTAGGTAAGCAAAATGTCACGGACCCAGAGTCTGGACCTATTCCAGAATTTTCAGGACCCAGTGCCACACAAAAATAGGGGGCAGGTGTCCCTTTTTAACAAATTCAGAACCTCAAGACAGTGACAGCATGGTATTAAACCAAGCAGGGTCTTTCTAAGTGCAGGGCCAAAATAAAACCAGCCTGAGCCGGGCGGGGTGGCGCAGGCCTGTAATCCCAGCACTAGGGAGGCTGAGGCAGGAGGATTGTTGTGAGTTCGAGACCAGCCTGAGCTACAAAGTGAGCTTAAGGCCAGCCTGAACTGCACAGTGAGACCCTGTCTCAAAAAGACAAAAAAATAAAATAAAATAAAACCAGCCTGGCCCCCAATGCTCACCGCTGGGTTCCTCTTTTGGCATCACTTCTTGCCCGTGACTTCTCAAAAGAATTACACTGCTTTCCCCATGTGCAGCCATGTGAGTGTAATCATTTCCTCTAATAGTAAAATCATTCTTCTCAAGTGAGCTTTCATACTTTTCTTCTCTACCTTCCCCCCTTCACATTGCAATCTGTGCTTCTTAAAATCTGGCAGCAGTCCCAGGCTCTGTGTTGCTGTGTCACTTCTCAGCCCTGAGCAGCCATTTCTAGACAAGTAATGATATCCCTGCACCGAGGGTACAAAATGGGGACTCTTCAGAACACTGCAGCAGAAGGAAGATAAAATCGTGGGAGAATCTTCTCCATTACTTTTATCTTCTTACCTCTGAAAGCTTCATTCTCAGCCACTAAGCCTACCACAGTGTAGCACACACAATGTCATTCACTGTGTAGCAGGAATATCCCACTGAATAAAAGTAGTTTCTATAACATCTATGAGTGCTTACCAAGTCAGAATCGACCTCAGCACGTTGGACTCATTGTCTCATTTAATCATCACAGAAACCTACCATCTCCTCTTTTACTCATTCAGAAAGCTGAGGCACAGGATGAAGTTATTAGGTGGTACAACAGGGATTTGAAGCACTGTGTAATGCTACCTCCTTTAGGAAACTAACGGTGGGCAAAATTCAAAGAAACCTGTCTTTTATTGTCCACGTTTTCTCATATGTGATTACACCAAGTCTGCCAGAATCACCTAAGAAAACTTTTAAAGCTGGTCCTTTTACTAAAAACAATGCAACAGCAAAGCTCTGCCTTGCATTCCCTTTGGCCCTCCATCTCCAGACAGAAGTTTTCAATCCTTGGTTTGGGAGCAGGAAAGTGCTAAACTGTTAGCTCACTGGTACATCTTCACATCTGAGAGGTTGATTTTCAGACTGAGTAGAGCTAAGGGAGCTTGAAAGAATCTTCTTCCCTGAAAACAAACTTTCTAGTTGTCCTCCATTACTGAAATGAAACAAGTTCTTTTTTTAAAAAAAAAAAAAACAAAAACAGGATACATAAGACACTACAAAATCTGATTCCAATCTCCTTTTCCAGTCTCATTCCCCAATAGCCCTTCATCTACCAACTCCCATCAAATGTGCTCTTCCTGCCAGCCCACACCAGGAACATTTGATCTTTTTCCTTTTGCATGTGTTGTTTCCTTTGCCTAGGATTCTTTTCATCCTTACATCTTACTATCCTGAAGTTTCTAGCATTAAATATCAAAAAGTCTCTCACATGATCTTTTAAATTTCCAATTTCATCTTCTAGACCCCCATAACATTCACTATTTGTAGGTGCTGAGAAAGTGTTTGGATCTAATGAAAATAACTTGGGGGATTTTTCAGGACAGCTATACTGCCTCACCTGATTTGTATAGTTTGTGTTGATTAGGGCAGAGAGCATTCTGGAACCATTTTGGGCCCTGACAGTTTGTTTTGGTTGCCTTTCCCCTTACTGTCCCTGCCTAAGCATGACAGGAATCCTTACCAAGTGACATTGTCATATTTCCATCTTATTTCTTAACATTTGTTCTTCCCACTAGACTGTAAGGACACAATGGTGTTACATTCAACATTTTGTTCACGTTAGGTAGAGCAGAGGTAGCCTCATGTAAGTACTCAATAAGTGATTTCTTGGTGACCATAAAAAATTCTAGCCAAACTTTATATTGAGTCAAGCCAAGAAAAACAGTTCTCAAAAGGAAGAGGAAGGGAAGAAGGGAGGGGAAGAAGAAGGGAAGTGGGGGAGAGTGGGAGAAGAAAGGACAAGCCAGGGGAACTGGAAGAAGAGGGAGAGGGAACAGATGGTAGGAAAGGGGAGGAGAGGAATGAGTGGAGACTTTAAAAGAGAAAGCTGAAGATGGTAGTGGTTAGCTGAGGAGGTGGTATGTGTCAGGATGCCCTTAGTGCTCTTTAGAACACAACCATTTAGATTGCCTGCAGCAGTCTAAAAGGGCCAGAAGTAAGACTATGGCCCTGTGTGACAAAAACCCAAAAGGCTAATTTATTATCGCTAAATTCCTAGACTTAGGAAGAACATGCCAAAAAAAAAAAAAAAAAAAAAAAAAAAAAAAAAAAAAAAAAAAAAAAAAAAAAAAACAAAAACAAAAACAAAAACAACAAAAAAAACCCCTCATCCTTCCTAAAGAAATTGCCCATAGGCAAATATTTAGTTTCAATTTATGTCTAATAGGAGAGAATTGAAGTGATACTGACCACTGCCTCAGCAGAGCCCCACTGACTGAAGACTGCAAGAACAGAAGTGGGGCAGACATCTCAGTGACATATAGAGCCCAGAGGGATACTGCTCTCTGAGGAGGTTCTTTCATGAGCCCTGTGGCCAAATTACTTTCAGCAGTAAAAGAATGATTTAATCTCTGGCCAGAGATGCTGAGAATACAGAGAAGCCCTCAGTTTGGGAGGTGCCTAGTCTGTTAGAATCTCAAACAAGGAGCTAGCATGAGACTAGGTAGTTAGGCAAGATGCTCTGAAGAAATCAACAAATCCTAGGGTACATATGTATCTTTAGAATTGGCCCCAAGCCATTGTATCTCTTGTTCCCCATACAGGAAGTATGATTAAGGAAAAGCAGTTGGGATTTAAGAATATTGGCAGAAAGCACTCCCTACTCTCAGCTACTCAACTATAAACACACACACACACACACACACACACACACACACACACACACACACACACCATGGAGTGGTGGCAGTTAACTCCTCCTTCCTTAAAGGAAGGCCTGGATTTATATTTAATTTACTTTTAACTAAACACAGATACTAAATGTATACAAGACAGGAAATATGCTTTGTTGATGTCCCCTGGCATCACCTGATAGAGAAATAGTTTTCAATTACTATCATGTCTCACAATTGATTCCTTCCAGATTTACCTGTCCAAAGTCCTCTCTTGCTTCTCCCTAACTCTTAGAATAATGTTCTTAAACTTGGGGCCAAGCTACATGGCATGGCCCTTAAAATAGTAATATGATGGGAATTATTTTCTTCTCTCTGGATTTGCACCAGAAGGAATGTCCAACAAATCAACACATTTTGTGGGCTAGGGTGGTATGCTAGGATGAGAACATTTAGCTCTGCTTATTTACTTATAGCTCCCAGCAAACTTATAGTTTGTCTTGCTGAAAGGGGTAGTGCCTCTTGATGAGGCCAAGTCACCACCAATAGCAACAAGTTCTTTCATAACATATCTCACCTTAATTCTCTTTTTTCTTTCTTTGCTCTACTCCACCCTATATTTGATAATCAACCAGGAAATAGTAGGTGCTAATTAAAGTAAGATTTCTAATAATTATTATTAGAAATCAACAAAAATCTAAAGCCTAATCCATATTCACTATATCCTCTTCATGTTTCTTATATGGACCTACTTTTATCTTTACTTTTACTAAAATTCACACACACACACACACACACACACACACAGAGTTGTTTCAGCCTAAACATGAAAGAGTCTGTGGTAGGCAGAATAACAAAACCATGCCCCTAGATACTTGCATTCTAATTTACATAACTCATGACTACTTTATGTTACATGGCAGAAAAGGCATTACGGGTCTGGTTATAATAAGGATCTTGAAATAGAGATGTTATCTCAGATATCCAGATGGGCTCAGTGTAATCCATATGTCAACATGTCCTGATGAGTGACAAAAGGGGACAGAGATATTTGCAGGTGAGACACTGCTACTAACTCTTGAAAGCATAGAAAGGGGCCCCACAAGGTTAAAAATATAGGAAGTCTCTACAAATGGAAAAGGTAAATAGTGGGTCCTTCCTATAGCTTTTAAAAGAAATGCAGCCCTTCCAACACATTGATTTTATTTTATTATTTACCAGTATTATTATTTTTTTCTTTTTGGTACCTTGCACTTGCCAGAGAGTTGCTGTGCCACTGAGCTATATCCCTGGCCCAACATACTGATTTTAGTTCAGTGAAATCCACTTCAAAATTTTTTTTTCACTTTGGAATTTTGAGATACAAAACCGTATGATAATAAATTGGAATTGTTTTAAGCCATCTAGCTTGTGACAGTGTTTTATAGCAGCCCTAGGAAACAAATACAAATTATGGTTCCTTGAAGTAGGGGACTGCTGTAAGCATATCTAAAAGTATAGAGATGGCCTTGAAATGGAGCAATTGAGCAGAGACTAGAAGAATTTTGAAAGGCCAGCCAAATAAATAGCTTAGC
>PVKA01002225.1:83630-129710 GCA_004027165.1 Ctenomys sociabilis
AAAAAAAAAAAAAAAAAAAAAAAGAATTTTGAGAAACACGATAGTCTCAACCACCACAATCAGTTAATTGAAATATGAATATGAATCATTCTGCTTGAGAGCACTCACAAAATACAAAGAGCACGATAGAGTAAACATATACTGTCCTAGACAGTACCTAAATTGTCAGCAACAGACTGTATAAATGGACATTCTAGAGGTGCTGCCAGAGAAACCTCAGGTGGAAGCAGGAAATGTAATTATCAACTGAATGAAAGCAGGTCCTCGATATATAGTGCCAAGAACACACTATGATTTTAGACCAGTGAAACCCATTTCGGATTTCTCATCTTCAAAACTCTGAGATATATGTTAAGTCACCAAATTTGCAGTAACTTGCTATAGCGATAATCTGAAACAGGTACAGAGTTAGAGCTGACATGGACCTGAGACAGTGAAGTCACTAAGTCATCCTCTCTGCTTGTTATATGGCACAAAGTAACAATAATGCGTAAGAAATAGGATGGAGCAGCAGGCAGACACAGGTTCAAATACTGCCTGTACTGTGTATGTAGTAATGGATTCAATGAATATTAAGCATCAGTGTGTAGACATCTTGCTTGACGCCGGGAATCTAAAAGTGAGCAAAACACATTTCCTAGCTGTATGGGCACAAGGAAGTCACTTCATTCCTATGATGCTTGGCTTCCTTATCTGAAATATGGGAATAAAAATGCACTTCTTAAAGTTGTTTAAGTATGCAGTGCATATGAAATGCTTGTCATTATTCTCCATAAATAACAGCTATTGTAATGTCTTCATTCCTCATGCTCTAAGACAATATTTCTCTAATAAAGAAGCAACGGTGCAGATTTTAGACTTTAAAAGTTGACTAACAGTTGTGAGTAGCAGCACAGGCCTGTTGTCCCAGCATTTGGGAGGCTGAGGCAGGAGAATCACCATGACTTTACATAGTGAGTTCAGGGCCAGTTTGAACTATATAGTGAGAGCCTGTTAGAAAGAAAGAAAGAAAAAAAAAAAAAAAAGAAAGAAAGAAAGAATTTTTTTTACTAACAAAGACTCTACCCCATTGACACACACATTTGTTTGTTATTTATTATATAAGATGGCATTTAGCAACCTAGGGCTTGGGAGACAGCCGACAAGGAATAATGATGAATTTCTCATTGTCCCTCTATTTTTGTAAATTCAGAGTTGGTTCCTAAAGATTACCTTTTCATACCTTAAGCTGTATCATTATGCCTCTAAGTGTATATAAGTTCTTATAAAGTATTTAACTTCTTCTTTTAATGGTAGCACGAACATCATTCTCCCATCATTTCCTGTATTAATGCCACTTTCAGGACTGACTTCTGTTTTTCACTTAGCCCACACCCTGGAGATTTGTCATTTTGATTTTGAGTGGGGCTGTTGATGAGGAAGCTCTTGGTCTACTGAGATAAAAGTAGAATAGCATTTATTTCTGTTCCTCCTCCTTTTACTGATTATGAATAATGAGATTTCAAATGCTGAGGCAGAGAAAGTCTCCTCTTCAACCAATCTCTTGTTTTCAGGCTTCCTAGTGATGAACAATCTCATGGTTCTTCCCTAGAAGACACTGGTCTCTAGCCAATGCTTGACCTGAATATGTTTCTCCAGATTAAGCAGTGACCTTCTCAACTGTAAATTGACTGCCTCTGTGAAGATGAATTTTTCAAATGCCTTTGGAATCTGGCCGAGTTTCTCAAAACATTTGCCATAAAAATCTCTTGCTTTCATGGGTTTAGTTTCTAATTTACTAGAAATTAGTGAACTAGAATTGGTGGGACTGATTACAAGCTTTGCTGGAGCTGAAAAACTTAAAGAAATTACAAACTTACTATTTTTCTGTCCTAAACATATGCCTAATCATAAACATGTCTTTCTTATTCTAAAATTGTCAGAGAAATATTCCATACACCAGTTCTAAAAAATCTCAATAATCTTCCCCACAGAATGGCATGTAGACGCTCCATATCATCTTTGACTACCCACTTCTTTGGCCCTGGGCCGGGCATGGTGGCGCATGTCTGTAATCCCAGCACTTGGGAGGCTGAGGCAGGAGAATTGTTGTGAGTTCGAGACCAACCTGAGCTAAAGTGAGCTTAAGGGCAACTGAACTGCTATGAGACCCTGTCTCAAAAAGACAAAAAAAACCAAACAGAAAAACCCACTTCTTTGGCCCTTTGTGACATCGGGATCTCCCCAAAAGAAGCCTGACTCTCTTTTGACTATTGCCTTAAATATTTAGCAGCAATACAAAAGAGTAGTTTAGAAAGTTTCCTATTCAGTGTCAACAAACAAAAGAAGGATTAAATACATTATTTCGCTAAGAGGTTGTCAAAAGTTGTTTCTGAAAACAAAGTTTTCAGGAACCCTACAATACTGCTTCAGTGTAGTTGGTGTGTAGTTGGTCCAACTGTTGTGGGTTATTGTTAAACTGATTAACAGTGTAATTGGTGTGTTAAAGAGATCAATAATAACTGAAAGAACTATAATGAGTCTTCATTCTCTGAATCTGCAATAACCTGCTTCTCTGCATCTGTGGGATCTGAAGGACCTTGTAGCCTAAGGAAACAGTTTTCACTGCTCCTTTCCCTTCAAGATGTATGTCGTCAAAATATCTGCCCAGGAGCACACCTCTGAGCATACATGAGACCAGATGACTTCGAGGAGACTTATGATCTCCACTTGGGACCACTGTTAGGGAAGAAATCATCTTATTACGTATTATGAATCCAGCTCTGAGTGTGTTCTGCCCAAGTCTCTCAATCCTAGAAGAACTGGTGTGGGAGAAATGGAGGAGGTGAGAAAATATGGATCATATTGGGAAGGAGCTATCTCAGAAACTAATAATTTGTAGAAATGTTTAACCTCAGAAAATCAGGACATGTCAATTCTGGTCTTTTATTTATATGTCAATGACAAATAGAATCTGCAGCATATTCCTCCAGGAAAGAGATGAAGAAAGAGACACGTGGATGGAGACAACAAAGACTTCCCCTAGGTAGAGGATGCTAATTCCCCTTCCCACACCTTCTTACTCTTCCTTCAGGCCAGTTCAGAACAAATTAAGATTTTTTTCATCATAAGCTACATAAAAAGAAATCCAAGAAACACAATGAACTCCACAACCCCACAAAGTGAAATTGGATCTTTCAAGCACTTCCTTTCCTCAGCCTGAGATCTCTAACCCAAGCTGGCACTCCTGGGCAGTCAGATGGAAGGTGAGAGTGGAGGACACAACAGGAGAGTGATGCTTGCTCGCAAGATCCTTGATCTCATTTTTTTTTTCCTAATAAGGATATGAACACACCTCCCAGGACTGTCATTGCCATGGCAACAGCATAAGTCCAGGATGAGCAGGTTAGTGGGACAGCATGCTTTCTAAATTCTCCAACAAAGCCTGAGGCTGCACTTGCTCATGAGATGGAAACATCCATATTGACAGTGTTCCTAATGGACACCCCAAAATGTTAAGAAATGTGGCTTCTGTCTGGAGAAGAATCAGAAGTGGAATCTCTACTTGGGGGGTTGGTTTTGTCAGAATGGCAAGAATCCCTAATACAAATAATCCTATGTATTCCCCCTGTAAAACTAGGGCATGTAAATCATGTCCATTTCCTGCAGAGTAAGAAGCTCTGACAAACCAGGACAAAAACAGTCCCCAGTGGAAACAGAGAAAGAGGTAATTTTAAAAAATCTTTATAACACAGCCTTTCTATAGAAATTACACACAACTAGAGTATAAATTCTGAAGTTTAAGGATAGACTCATTTACTAACCTCTTATTGTTCTCCATGTTGTGATATGTATTATCTAATTTAACTTTTGCAACACTTTATAAGATTAAAAACTGCTCTTATCTCCATTTTATAGAAAAATAAAAAATGAAAGCCAAGCGATGGTCCCTAAGGCATATGCCTCCTGAGTGGCAGAGCAAGAATTCAAAGGAAGGTTGCTGTGACTCCAGAGCCTGAGCTTTTAAGTTATCTCCCTGCTACCCTCAGGAATCATAAACTGATGCCTTCCTCACAGTTTCTGTACCTTCAACGATAGTTTGCAACATGGGAAATATTTACTCTGGACCAGTTCTTAAACTCTAGAGTACATTGCAATCCCACAGAGGACTTGTTCAAACAGTTTGCTGAGAGTTTCTGATGCGGTAAATCTAAAATTTGATTTTCTAACAAAGTCCTAGCTATGGTTGGTACTACTACATTGGGAGCTAAACCTTGATGAATCACTGTCTAGTCCACCTAAACAAAGGTGGTTTGGACCTCACTGCCTTAGTAGCCTCCCCTATGTATTTAATCTTTCACTCTTCAGTTCCAAATCTCCTGGGGTGTTGCTTCACAAGCTGTAAGGTTATCTTTGGCAGTGCTGTGAGCTTGGGAATTCCCTGAACTCTTTTGGAAATAGAGAGTACAGTTGTCCCTCAGCACCCATGGAGGACGGGCTCCAGAATCCCCATGCGAACCAAAGTCTGCAGATGCTCAAGCCCCATTATTAAAATGGTGGGATAGTTGCATATCAACTGTGCATATCCTTCTGTATACTTTTTATATCCTCCTGGGATTCTGACTAAGAGCTAATCACAAGACAGTATTCACTGAAACCTCTTCAGGGCATTCACACTAAGAAAGTTCAGGAGAACCATAACACAAGTGACTGGCCCTTTAATGTACTTCCCCAAAGCACATTCCTCCATCTGAAGAGTCTGAAACTGTTTCTGCACATTCCCCATTTAGCTAATTTTCTTTCTCTGCTCAGCCTCCTGGGAAGCTGAAAGGAAATAAGAAAGCTCATGATCCAGGTCTGCTCACACAAGAGGCTGGAAAAAGGGACCAGTAATCAGGATTAATCAATTTAATGCCTGACTTGTTTATGCTGCAAAAAGCATCACCTGGTGATGCCTCCATTGATCCCTTCAGAATGTGGCATCTTTATCCTAGGCTTCTGTAGGCTGAAAATAAACGAACAGTTTAGTAACAAAGCAAAGGCATTAATTGAAGGAAGACAAAAATCTTCAAGAAGCACAGGTGAATGAGGATTAGTGTGAACCAGGTACTGCTTCTCTTACTCTGCAGCCCTTGCAGGTGCTGGTATGAAAACCAGGCTGCTCATGGCAAGGATTCAGACACAAGTGTCAGGAGGCTCAGGCATGAAAAAACATACTTCATAAGCAAATATGGCAGCAGAATCAGGCAGAAAAAAAAAGAGGCAGGCTCTATTTCAGACTAGGAAAAACCATTCTGGAGGAGAAGCATTTTCCTTTTCTTGACACGCCAACTAATAAATCCTCACTCCGTCTCCAGGAGGGCAGCTGGTGGGAGTGTTTAGATGTCAGGATGATCCAGATAACTTCGAGCAGCCTGTATCTGAGCCTACAAATGAGAACTGCTGAATTCTGGCTACCAGGTAGGTAGTCAGTTGACGTCATACCATAGATCATGTAAAAGTAAAGTGTCCTAGAAAAAAAGGAGCAAGAAGACTAGACATTGATTAATACTCTGTCAAGCACTATGTTCAGTTCTTTTTTCTCTCTTTTCTTTCTCATGACAACTCAGTAAGACAGGCATTATTCTTATTGTACCAAGAGTCTTACTAAGAAACTATAAATTTAAGCTTTCTTGTGGGAATGGAAATAAACCCAGGGATTATAAACACATACCACCACATCTTACTAGGTAGTCTGTACTCACTTAGCAAGTAAGTTTGGGGTTAAAATTCAATGCATATCTGACTCTAAGTCATAAACTTAATCTGTATGTCACTGTCCTCGGAAATAATACAGAACATGTTTTGAGTCTAAAACCTAAATGTACTAAAAGGACAGCCAGAGACACAGGAAATCCCTTTTGATTTCATGTTGTTAGTGCAGATACATGTTGAAAAGTGTGGTTATCATCATCAGTGAGTAATCAGAAGATGTGAGCTATGTCCAACACGGTCTATTGGGACTGTGACTCTTATGTCACCAGCCAGTAGTGAAAGGAAGCGATGGTGACTGACTCATCCTTTATCTCCTGCCAAACAGCTATGATCCTAACAACCATCTGAATCTCAAGGCAACACTTGAGCCAAAGATTCATATGAAATGATCAATACATGGTTCCTAAGCCACCTTTGATAATACCACCCATCATCATCAACGAGCAAATGTATTCAAATTTGGTTCCTAGATTACCAGACTGACCTACAGTGCATCTATGAAAAAAAAAAAAAAAAGTAACCATGAAACGAAGACAGTGCAGCAAGGTGTGATTTCATGTGCTGATTTGATTTACTCTCCCCTTTTCAGATGCCTCCTTATTCTGCAACATTTGGTAATCTAAAACCATGTCCTCCTCCCTCACTTCACCCCATCAGTAGTGTTGCAGTTGCAGATTTGCTCCTTGAATTGATTTATGTTCCTCCCCTACCATCTGGTAATATTAGCTTTCTAATAAATTGCTTCATCTTGAGAAAATTTTTGACAAATGTGACTTGGAGTTGAATTGTGCAACGTTCATAAATAGCAAATGCTGGTTGATTAGAATCAATGAAAGCCCTTAAAGTTGCCAGCAAAAATAAACCGTGGCTGCTGTTACTTAGTCTAATCACTTGAAAGGCACCTCCTGACTATTTTTAGAACTTTGTATATACATATGCTTATGTCATCTGCTATGTATGCATGTATGTATTTGAATTTAGATGGATTCTTGCAAGCCAGCTATGCTTTAAATATAAGTTTTATGTATTTTTGGATTCCAAAGCTTGAGTTTAAATCTTATCTGTTACTAACAGCTATGCAAACTTGAGTATTTGTCCTAACCTGTCTGGAAGCTCCAGTTCTAAAAATCAAAACAAATATAATAAAACTCTAGCAAGATTTTCATGAGAGAAAGATTTGTGCTAACATTGTTTTGACAAGATATCATGCCTGTACTTTGTACTCTGAATAGCTACTATGAAAGCAACAATACACAATGCATTATTGTAACTCTCCTACTAAGTTGTTTCGAAACTGTTTTATTATTATTTTTTCTTCTTAAAATGAAAAGAAAGATTTCTATGAGGAATAAATGAGACTACACATGTGATTTACTTGGCGCAGCGTCTTGGCACATTGTGGATTGATAACTAGTAACTACTATCATGGTGATGGTTTATTAATAGACTATTATGGTAGATACCATTTGTAATCTCTGCTGATCCATAGTTCCTCCTTTCTGAAAATTGCCATATGGATGGGCCTTATAAGGAATATTTTTATTATATGATACTGGCTTAATAATTGGACAAGATTAAGGAAACTAAGGAAATAAGAGTTTCAGCAACTCTCCTTTATTCATTCAGTCACTGATTTTGTAACACAGTTTAGCAGAACATTTTCCTGAAACTTTGGATTAAGAATTGGTCCCCCCTCGCTGGGCGTGGTGGCGCATGTCTGTAATCCCAGCACTAGGGAAGCTGAGGCAGGAGGATTGTTGTGAGTTCGAGACCAGCCTGAGCTACAAAGTGAGCTTAAGGCCAGCCTGAACTGCACAGTGAGACCCTGTCTCAAAAAGACAAAAAAAAAAAAAAAAAAAAAAAAAGAATTGGTCCCCATTGGTCTTCCAAACTAAGAAACTGTGGGGTGGTCATATTTGGCAATGTATATGCAACGTAATAACATTTAGTTTGCGTAAGGATGTTCAGGAAGAAGTAGATATGGCTTTCACTTGAACTCAAAGAGAATAATGCCTGGTGCTGATAATATTCCACATACATGAAAAAGTCCATCACTTCTATCTATCATCTATCTAGGTAGCTAGACATTGATCTACTTCTCTATTAACTACCTCCCTTTTGGTTACTACTTCAGATGGGTTTCCACTGTGTTCAAACAAAAGATCTTTCCTGGCAGTGTTATTCTGTGTATGAGACCATATCCCTGTGTGGCTAGGATGTCCTAAGCATTTGAAAGGTACTTAATTATTTTTATGAAGAAATTTATATATATACACATGCACATACACCTTTACCCTTATGTTATTTTCAACTTTTAAAGAACTTTAAGTTTAAAATCTAAAAACTCATATAGGTATGAAAATCATATTTGTATAAAAGAAAAGAGTCAAAAGAGTCATTAAGAGTCCTGATCTTACAGTGGAAGTTCATCTGATTAGCTTCCAAATCCTAAGCAAGAATAAAGTGACCCTGGTTCTTTACCTGGTGTTGCACTGGATACAGTTGGCCACTGCTGATCAGGCGCTCCTGGACCAGCCCGTAGAATGCCAGCCTCCTCCAGGTGCACAGAGCTGTAAACATATAAGCCCAGATAACAGTTAGACCATAAATGCCTTTCCAGCTCTCTTTCCATCCTCTGAAATTGCTTACATCGATGGAGGCAGGGCTGCAGCTAACACAATCTGCTCATGCTTGAATGGCAGTAATTATTACTGAGCAGTCAGTCACCTTGCATAAGCTGCAGAAGCCATGGTGCCTTACTGCCTATCATACTATCCTGGCACTAAACATATTCTATCTTTATGGCAATTTTGGTTTTCATTAATAACATGTGGTGTTCACTGAGTCTAACAGGAAAACCACAAGAGAGCTAGTGCCATTTTAACACCTTAGTGCACTGCAGACAAGGGAAGCTTCTTATCTAAAGCCCCAACTCTCTCATGCAAGTTCTCTTATTCTGAGTTCTATTTAGGAAAGAGAAAAATAGACTAAAATTTTCTGTAGTAATATAAGTTTAGTCACCCAATTAATATTTAACTTTATTTTATGTTTCATTCTTTCTGTATCTTTTGTGCATTGAGAACCCACCCAATAATGCCTAGAATTAAGGAACCCAATCACCCCTCTCACTGACGCACTGCAGAGGGAGGGAGGAAGGGAGAGAAGGAAGGAGTAAAGGGCTCCTAACAGTCAAGCAAACTTGAACTATTATAGGGAAAGGCAACCTACAAGTTCAAGATTCTCCTACTCTTTGACTTTAAAAAACACATATTAGGCATTAGGTCATTAAGCTCTGGCCTATCAATATCATTCCCTTCATCTTTGACACAGAATTTTCTTTTTTACCCAAATATGAGTATTCAAGTATTCTTGAATTTCACTAAGAAATCATATGGATTCTATCAGATTCATAAAGATGTAACCATCCTGGAATCAGTTCAGCTTAAAGCAGAATTTCCAAAAGAAGAATTATACAATGTTTAAGACTAGAAAAGATAAGAAGCCAAGCACATGTGTAGAAAAATATGCATTATTGAAGCTCACAACTCGAATGAATGCTCAATATACTACACTGTGAGAAAAAAATGTCACCTTAATTTTCTTACCTAATTTAATTTCATAATATCTTAATTAAAACCTTACTAGACTTTGGCTTTTTTATTTGAAAATGCAACAAGAAAATCATATATTTAAAATTTTTATTTTAAACGTAGATTTTTCAGTTGTGTCTCATAGCTTTGGTACTTTCCAAGTAAAACACTAATTCAGTTGCAAGAATAAAATTTGGTACTGTTAAAATATGCTTTCACTTGCAGGACTCTGCTGATAGCTCAGACACAGACAAAAGCATAGATTTGCTTCTAGTAAATGTAAATAATTCATTCTAATGTCTAGTATCTGATATGTGCATGAGTGTTTGTGATCTGAAATTATAATCTAGGTTCCAATATGGCATCTCACCAAACAAACTACCAGCGTCAGCCTTTCCCTTCCCCTATTGCTTCTGGTTCAGAAACATCATCCAGTATAATGGTCTCTGCCCACTTGCAATGATTTAGGAGACATCAATTTATTTTTACCTAATGAATTTTTAATGGGATAAAACTAATTTTTCATTAAGTCTATACATACTTTTTTTTCTTTATATTTTAGGGAAGGGTCTACAAGGTGTTCAGGGTCTCACTGCTAAATAAGACTTATAGTAATCCACCTATTTACAGCTTCCCAAGACCTGGGATTACAAGCAAGAGTGCACCACCACGCCCAGTCTCAATTGCTGTCTCAGAGCACCTGGGGCAGGGCCAGCATGGCAGGCCCTGGGATTGAAGCCCAAGTCCCTGTGCCTGCTTACAGGTACTGTAATCTTCTGAGCTATTTGGCCAACCCCATACTTTGTAAACTCTATACATTGACTCAATTTTGGTGAAGATTCAATAAACAAGTGCCCAGATATTTTGAATGGCTTAAATTTGGAGTTTTTTCTTTCTTTATATTTTGTTATTATTTTTTAATTTTAAAGAGAATAAAAATGAAAACAGAATCAATACAGAATTTTATAATGCAAAATGATAAAAATTCAACAATTGTTATATTGAATATTGTTGTCTTCAAAGTAGTTGTTCAGATTACCAAATAAAAGCATGAAAAATTAATCAATATTCTGTTTATTCTTTAAATAAATCTTTTTGTGTAGAAGTGATTAATTTCTTGACACACTTTCTATTCAGTTTCCAAAGACAGTGGTAAATAATGAATCTTTTATTTGGTTATATGGCATGGATACTACATCAATTCTAAGAATAGAAGCAGTTCATCAATTATTGTCAAGGAGACAGTGTACAAAAGGAAAAATTATGTTAAGGAATTCTATTACTTTAGATTAATCCAGAGTAAACTAGCCAGGCATAGTAGTGTACGCCTGTAATCCCAGTGCTCAGAGGCTGAGGCAGGAGAATCTCTGTAAGTTTGAGGCCAGCATGAACTGCATAGTGAAACCATGTCTCAAAAAGATGAAAACAATTATCGTAAGCTACATTTGGTATCCAGTTTACTTTAAAGACCATTCAAGAGGACTCATCTTTGAAGAGTCCATGCCTTTGATGACAATAAGATAACAAAAAGATAAGACAATTCTAATAGAAGTGAACATAAACAAGAACAGCAATCAATTACTGTGGCGAATAAGATGTAATAGTGTGAAACAAAAATCCAAAGTAAATATAAATATATATATATATATATATCCATAAATATATTTATTAATTACAAATTTTAAAGGACAGAAAACATAGGTGGAGAGGATGAAGAAATTTGGAATTATAACCTTGTAGGAAATTTATAAAATTTCAATTGACACATCCTTGTAGAAATTTTTGTGAAAAAAAAAATACACAGAAATCTGTCCCTATAATTTTACAGGGGACTCTTTATTTCAAACTCTTGATAAGCATTTGGCAGTGACCACTTCCAATGTTTCAAGGAATAGCTACAAAGCAAAAAAAAAAATAAATACATTCCCCTGGCAGAGTATCTGAGGCTTCTCAGTTCCAACTGAGAAGCTACTTTTGGCCTGTGGAGATTCCCTTCATCTAAGCCAAACCCAGTTATTGGGACTCCTGAATGAAGAAAGGAGGGAAACACATACATACCTGTGCATGCCTGCTCTCAGGGAGGCAGAGTAACGCCAGTCAGGGTTGGGCTGTCGTGGCTGCAAAATCACAAAGGGAGTTTTCTGTTAAAATGGTAAAACATTGTTCCCTGAGGGATGCTGTTAACTGCTTTGTTGATCAGCTATTCCCTTAAATCTTTTTGAACATCTAAACAAAAACATTGAGACATTTCATATACAACTTTAAGATGACATTGATCTGTCTATCATCTATCTATCTATCATCTATCATCTATATTACTTGGGAGAGAAAATTAAACTCACACAGACTAAATGCCTTGGAAAACTAGATTTAGTAATGATGTCAGTGCCAGCTTTGGCTTGTCTTGACCAATGCAAATCTGTCTTCTCAAAACACTAAGGGAAGGCTAGGGTCTTGCAGATAACCCACTACTATTATAGACTACTGGACTATATTGAATTACTCTGCTGAATTTATGCACCTACAATATATGAATGGCAATGGGATACACATCTCTGACAAAAGTAAACAAAAAGGGGATATAAATGGACCATTTTGTACTGGGAAAAAAAGGGTATATATGCATATATAAAATAGCATAAATATACAGCTACTTTCTCTTAGTTCAATGAAAAGGTTTTGAATTAACAGTGTTTAGATATCATGTCTACATCTTGTACAATGAATAACTACTACAAAGACAATAATATGCAATGTATTATTATAACTGTACTACTAACCTGTTTTGAAACTATCTCTTTGCTACTTCTTTCTCAATAAAATTATTAACATTTTAAAAAAGGACATTAAAAAAAAACTAAGGGAAGGGCAGGCAATCTTAAAGCAGAAAAAATCTTCCTTTGTTTTTGTTCTCAAGTGCTCCATTAAGGGCACATCCTCAATTCAGTATTCTAGCTAGAACAGCCTGCAACTATACAAATTCTGCTGGCCTGGCTGGACTGCAGAGGACTGCAATCTGCTGCTGGTTTTGCAGACTGCAGCACGTTTGACCCAGGGCAGATGTGCCCAGTCATAACACCAGCAACTGATAGCAGGCTCTTCTACTGAGAGTATACTAGAAAGAGGAAAAGCAACAATTGCAGAGTTTGAGCATGTTTTGCTACCTAATCCTTTTCATAGAGCTATACTTGTTCTCTGTGCTGCTCTGTGTGCTTTGTCCCCTCTTTCAATTTTACCAAGCACTGATTGCTTGAGAGGGAGTAGCTGAAGTTTGAAAAGACCCTGAACCATTCTGTACCACCTGTATATTGGAAGATTTTTTTTTCTCCATGTGTAATAACTGTCAAAGTGGAGGGGGCAAAGAAGAAAATATGGGCATATAGGTACCTATATAGAGAGTTAGATTCTGATTAGAAGCTACTCTGAATTACAAGGTATGAAATTTGCCACTATAATTATTTTATATTAATTAGCCCAGATTTACTACATTTGCACAGGTAGCGATTAAAGAGGCCTGATCATTGAATGTCAAAAGCAAGTTGAGTGGAAAATGAAGGGATGGAAACTATATTTTATATTCCCTTTGAGTTACAATTATCATATTGAGTAAACTCAAAGTCAAATACCTTATAAACTATTTCAAAGTGCCAGTAACTATTTCTTGCTTCTCTCATTCTTATAGCTCATTTAAGGGCTAAGATAGATTTAATAAATACATTAATTTAATGCAACTAATTTAATTTAATAAATACATTTTAAAAATTTTGTTCATAACATCCAAGTAGAAGTAATCAGCATCCTAACTGTCCAAAAGAATTGGGGGTGGCGAGGTAATATTCAGAGACTTAGTCAAATCTAAGCCCCAGAAAAAACTGCAATTCTGGATATATTATTTCAAAGGCCTTTATATACTAACCAGGCCCTCTAGTCCTCTTCCACTTTGTTAGCAAGGTGCAAATGGGCAAATTCCCCATCTTTGGATCCCAAGTTCATAAAATCCTAGCGATATTGCATGCAAGCTAACACAAAACCATGTACAGACCAAGTGAAAAAGGGTTCCCATTTTCCACTAATGGTATTAGAAACAACAAGAGGTGCTATTTGACAATCACATTATAAGTCAGAATACATGACTAAAGTATGTTTTATTAAACATTATCATCAACATATCACACTTGACATCAGCAATGCTAGTATTAGCTTATCAGGTGAGATAAGATACCTTGGAGAAAGATTCTGACATCTGTTAAAAAAACGTTGCCAGCTTTTCTATAATTAGGTAGCACTGGTGAAGAAAACTGCTACAACTAGATCTTTGGAATGAAACCACCAACCTCATTTTACTGAAAGGCACAGTTCCATCAGGACTGAATATAAAACTCAGCTCATTACACAGTCTCACTACTTGAATAACACTTTAATTGGTCATACTGCAACTTTTTATAATAGTCCATCAGCAACAATATGCTTCTCAGAATCATAGTTATGACATTTCATATGACAGTAACATTAGACCAGAAAAAGGAAAGGAAAAAAAGTAACTAAGGCATTTTAAGTTGCCATACAATACTAGACAGTAGAACAAGTATTTCATACATACTACATAGTACTGCACTTATACTATTCTTTTTCCTTTCTTGTCAGAACATAGAACATAAATTTTATGAAAGGTGTTATGTTTTTGCTTGTAAGACATAGTTATTATATTTGTATCCTAACAGGGTTCTGATGTTTGGTAGATTTTAAAAATCTTTCTTTCTTTCGTTCTTTTCTTTCTTTCTTTCTTTCTTTCTTTCTTTCTTTCTTTCTTTCTTTCTTTCTTTCTTTCTTTCTTTCTTTCTTTCCTTCCTTCCTTCCTTCCTTCCTTTCTTCCTTTCTTTCTTTCCTTCCTTTCAAGAAAAGTTACTATTTATTAAAGTTAATATTTATTTGTATTAAATATTTTATTTTTGATCTTTTAAGACAGGGTTGTACTATATAGTCCAGGCTAGTCTTAAAGCCACTATGTAGCTCTTGCCAGAAACAAGCTCACAAAGACTCACCTCAGTCTCCCAGAGTGCTGGGATTACAGTTTTGCCCCTTGCCCAGCTCAGACTCTTTTAAGTATGAACCTAAAGCAATTTTAGGTTCATGAAAAAATTGAGAATAAAGTACAAATAAGCATTTTAAATAAATGAAACAGCTCTTCCTGTGAGCAGCCTGAAGTGACCTGTGAAAATGGTTCACTACTCTCTCGACCCAGAAAACCCCACAAAATCTTGAAAATCAAGAGGCTCAAATCTTCACGTTCACTTTAAGAACGCATGTGAAACTGCCCAGGCCATCAAAGGTATGCATATTCAAAAGGCATCAAGTATCTGAAAGATGTCACATTAAAGAAGCAATGTGTGCCATTCCAGCATTACAATGGTGAAGTTGGTAGGTGTGCCCAGGACAAACAATGGGGCTGGACACAAGAGTTGGTGGCCCAAAAAGAGTGCTGAATCTTTGCTGCACATGCTTAAAAATGCAGAGAGTAATGCTGAGCTTAAGGGTTTAGATGTAGATTTTCTGGTTACTGAACATATTCAGGTCAACAAAGCACCCAAGATGTGCGCCGTACTTACAGAGCTCATGGCCGGATTAACCCATCCTTGAGCTCCCCCTGCCATCCTGAGATGACCCTTACTGAAAAGGAACAAACTGTTCCTAAACCAGAGGAGGAAGCTGTACAGAAGGAAAAGATATCCCTGAAGAAACAAAAACTTAGGGCACAGGAATAAATTAAACATAAATAAATGCAAATAAAATTAAAGAAAATAAATATGTGAACTAGCATGCAAGGGTAACATAGTAAAATTACAAAACTGAAACCTGAGTTTTGCAGATATTCAATTACCTGTGGGATTGATGAGTTTGGCTGAGAGTCATGTTTAGGTCCTTCTAACATAAAGGTCTGTATTTTAAATAAATTTAGACAGAATGACATTAGACTCGTAGTGATTCTCCTATTCACAGCCTCCCAAGTGCTAGTATCACAGGAGCATGCATGCCACCATGCCCAGGCTCTAGACAGAATAATATGTTTTCCTTTTTTTTCTTCCTTCTTACCCTTGAACGTCTTATTTATTTAAAAAAAAAAAAACGTGAAATTAAGAGTAATTTACTCTATATAGGTTTCATTCAGAACTTGATTAACTTGGAAAAATTCAGGCAGAAAGGCTGAGTACATGTTTTTTGTTGTGGGGGGTACTGGCAATTGAACTGAGGACCTCACACTTGCTAGGCAAGTGCCATGCCACTGAGCTATATCCCCAGAAGGATAACTACTAATATATCTGACAAGATATATATTAAGCCCTCAGACTAACTATGATGGTTTAACTTTTTAATACTTGGATTATACATCCCAGAACTATAGTTAATTTCTACTAGTCCAAGAAAACGTATTTATTATTTCAAAGCTAAACCTGTTAGTAAATTAACAATTACAAAATCTTAAATGTGAAAAAACTCAACTAATGTTGAGTTATCAATACACAAGAACCTACTTGTGTTTCTATTAAAATTACGACAAATAATTTATCTTGCAATGGTATTATTTATAGTTTATACCACAGGATATTTCAGTACAGAAGGATAAATCATTTGTTCTAAGATAGATTTAAAGTAAAACAGATTTAAAATATCCTATGTTCTTTATAAACTCAGGACTACGCAGTGAATATGCTATCTTCTTATCATGGAAATCCATATTGAAGCCATCAATAAATTATTCTCTGAGGCCACACACTACAGGTACTGTATCCTTTTTCTTTATAATAAAACTCAATTGAGAAATGAATCCACTGAAAATTTTTCATAGTAATATTCTGTGAACATGCATATAAACTACAGTAAGTCAGAATTCTAAGATGGCTCGCAAGACCCCCTCATCGGATGTGCATACCCTGAATAATGTGCCTGGCTGGGATTCTGATGACTCTTATTCCACAGTGATGTGATGTTTATGACTCAGCTGTCTTTCACAATGGAAGATTATCTGTGTGGGAATAACTAAACCATGTGAGCCCTTTAAATATGAGTCAGAGTTGGAAACAGAAAGCAGAGGATTCAGTGAAAGAAGATTCCAGTCTTGAAGATAGAGAAGGACATGGGACCGGACTGTGATAAACCTGTGGGATCTCAGAGTGAACCCGCTTGCTACTCAACTGTGGTATAAACTACATATTTCTGTACTGAATTCTGCCAATAATCTAAATGAGTTCAAAAGAAGAATCTTCTCCCTGAGCCTCTAAAATAGTATTCAGTGCAGCTAACATGTTGACTTCAGGTTTATGAAAACTTGAACAGAGAGCTCAACCACATGATGCAGGAACAATAAGGTAAAAATAGGTGGAGTTTTAACCAACAGTTGGTGGTAATTTGTTACAAAGCAATAGGAAAAGAATATAATTAAGGCAAAACCTGTAACAACTTCCCACAAGGAAGGTAAACACATAGTACATGCATGTGTTAATAAACAAATTTTTTGTGGTACCAGGGATTGAACTCAGGCCTTGTAGTCCCAAGCAGGTGCTTATTCTACTGAGCTATCTCCCCAGACCCTAAAATAATTTTTAAAATCATCAGTATGTTATATAGTCTTGTCTTCCAGTACTCAAAATGAAAAGGTGATAAATTTGAGAATTCTTAATACAGTTATTTACAACTCCAATCTACTGAATGGGAAAGTAAAATAAACACAACTTTGCAACACACCTAATGGGTTCTAGGATAACAGAAAATACTAGGTCTGCTTAATTCTGTTTGTACAGCCTGCTAGCACAGCAGCTATGCTCTCACTCAAGTTGCATTTCTCTGAAGCCTAGAGTTCTGACACTGCAAGGCCAGAAACAGACTAACATTTCTATTCATCTTTGCAATGTCAGATACTTTTTTGCATCTGTCAGGTTCAAATTCCTGAAAGAAAAAAGCTAGTATAAGTTTCAGGTTAGCAGATTTTAAAACAGCAAAGGAATCCTCTCGACCTGTACATTTTGAAATAATTATAGAGATTATATTAGTCAAAGTATTATCATATGAATCAATAAAAATTGTGTTCATATTAAATTATGCATAAAAACATTGTTTCAGGTGAAGTCTTATAAAAGTCACAAAGATACCTGCAAAACTCCATAAATGTAACTGCACCTCTGGATCAGTGATGAGGTTTATTTTTCCTCAAATAATTGCAAACTGCTATCATTCTGACCTCTTACTGAGAGCAAACATTGGTTGCCAATGAAGGCAGGTATCCAGAACTTGCTCTGCTATTCTGTCAAGCAGAGCATGCCAGCAGACAATGTATAATATGCCAGGCTGTACCCCTGCAGAGTGTTCTGAGTTAGACCAGATGCCCAAGTGGTGGCTCACTCCTGGGTTGGGGAAAGGGTAAGCCAATGATATTCAGACCACAATAAATAGATTTCTGCAATAGCTAGAATATGTGCAAGACAAAGAGACCAAGAAGAGTTCTGCCATAATTCCACCTGGCTCACCCATTTGTCAAAAGAGGGAGGAAGGTGCTCATAGGAAGAAATTGCTGTATGATGAAACCAAAGAAAACACAGTTTTTTTCCCTTCAGAACAGTCCTAGAACAAATATGAAAATACAAAAACAAAACACCCACTTAGAAGGACCCACTGGAGGGTGAGCACTGTAATGAAAGTTCATACATACAGTATCTTAGTTTATCTTGACTACGGTACAACTTTTATAAATTCATCATTGTATCACTTTACTTTGAGTAGGAACTCTGATCCAGGACAAATTCACCAGATAGAAAAGCCAGCCCTGGGAGAAAAAAGTGAATTAAGTGCCACTGAAAGAAAGGTTAGAAGTTTTAGGTCACTATATCCAGAATTATGGTGAACGTGTGCACATCCCTGCAGAAATGACTGAGAACTTGGCATTCACAAATTGCTTTAAAATAAGTTAAAGTGAATGCAAACTTAATTCATCTCTAGTGTTTTTTTAATTCTCATATGCTCTCCCACTGAGACACAGTTGTACAAATACTCAGCTGTACTCAGACTTATCAGCACCCACAGCACAAATGTACACAATCTAGCTTAAGGTTCAGCTTCTTTTCATAGAGACTGAAGAGACTGCCAACTACATTCAGTATCAGGTTTTCAGGGACTCCATAAAGAATTTCGCCCCATGCCCAATGGTTTTTTAAGAACCTCACTGAACAGGTGATCCATTAAAGAAATTTTTTAATTCTCCAAAAGATCAGAGTCTGATACCAAATGCTAACCTTTAATTAGCAATGAGAATATTAGTGGAAAAACAGAGATAAAAGATCTTCATAGGTTTTGCCAATAGTAAAACAAATAAAGAAATAAAAAACATATTATCTGGCATTAGTATTTTACTTATTTTCCCCTCTATTATCTGCTTCTATGCTAGAAATTAATACTTTTCAAAAGTAGTTAACTTACACTGCGAGGTGAACTATGGGGAGTCTAGATGTCTGACCTAGCTGACATGAAAATACAAACATTGTAATTCTTGTCTACTCCTACTATTGAAAGACACATGGTCTTTGGAGTCACACAGCCATGACTTAAAATACCACTAGCAATATGACTGCGTATGTTGTTGAGCCTCTCAGGTTGATCAGTGTTTAATGCATGACCCAGAGGGAACAAAATCATACACACATATTGAAAAGCATGAAACCTTTTATACAGCAGGTGATCAATGAGTGTTAATTCTTTTCCTTTTTCTTTTCAATTCCAGTCCAACTTTAATAGAGTGTAGGCACATGGCATTAATTGTACCCTAGAACTCCTGCCATATGTATTAACTAGGTAAGAAAAGAGAAAGCCCAATGTGGGAAATGAATAGGTTGATCTAGCAATGATTACTTTCATAATAGAGTGATTTTTTGAGCTCACACTACAACATTGCAACTCACTCCCTATAACTGCAATAATTTCAGGAACTGTGCATTCTGGGGCTCTTCGCTGAATTCTAAGAGACTAGCAGAAACATGCCTTTATTAAATTCATTCACTGTCCTGGGAAAATCCCACAAGAGTAAGCACTTTTAAAAATATAATTTCCTCCCTAACTTAAAGGTCTGTGTACCAAGGTACCTATTAACATACAGGTCATTGTAAGACAGAAATAGTACATGCATCAAATTACCCCAAGGTCTGAATCAGGAGAGGGAGGGTAAGATGTCATTGCTATAAGCTTTCAGCTCACAGCTGGTGGCAAAACTGAGCCTAGCTGGCTTGTGCTCTGTGTCTCTTCACCACCTGTAGCTCACTCTAATCCTACAGGAACTTGTTCAGCAAATATTTGTAAGAAATTACTTAAACTAAGCCTTTATACATGATTCCAAGAGTAATTATCTAAAGAGTTCTGAAAAACTCTTTGTTTTTACACCTATTTTTCTTAATCTGTAGTCTGCCTCCTGTGGCTTCTCAGCATTGACTAACATCAGGCTCTTCTGATAAATTAATACATCTATCTACAATGTATAAGAAAAGTTTACTCTCAAGAGTGAAAACTTTCATCCTTGTGTGTTACTTTACTCAAGATGATTAAGAATTCAGAATATGACAACACTAATAAAAAGATAACTGTCAGTGAAAATAAAACAAAAATATAGGAGAGATAATATAATTGTTAAGGGGCTGGGGAGATGGCTCAGTGGAATAAGCACTTCCCTGGCAAGCGCAAGGGTCTGAATTCAATACCCAGTTCCACCCAAAAATTGTATGTATACAATTGTTAACTCAATCTGGCTAGCTCTAAAAGTCCTTGCTATAAAGTAGCTGTTTAAAAAGACAATTCTATTTATGAGACAAAATTTTGGTTTTTTCATCTAAGTTATTTTGAAAGTCATCATTGCTAGATCAACCTGTTAATTTCCCACATTGGGCTTCTCTTTTCTTATTTAGTTAATGCATATGGCAGGAGAGTTCTAGGGTACAATTAATGCCATGTGCCTATACTGTATTAAAATTGGACTGGAATTGGAAAGAAAAAGGGAAGTACTACAAAGCAAATCTCTATTACTTCAAGCATATGACAAACATACTACAATGTCTTCATCTACTTCTCAAGAATTTATGTACATTATTCATAATAATAAACAATCTGGTCTTATATCTTCTTGCTATTCCTACACCCATGCTAACATCTATCTTAGTGTACAAGCCTTTTATAGCTAGTACAAATCAAATTTTAGTTCCATGAAATTAACATGAGGTTTGGAAGTATTGTCTTTTAATAAAGACATGAGGGGCTTCTAAGTCTCTATCTTAGTATATATATATAATATATATATATTATATATATTATATATATATATTTATTTATTTATTTATTTATTTTTTGGCGGAACTGGGGATTGAACTCAGGCCCTTGCGCTTGCCAGGGAAGTGTTTATTCCACTGAACCATCTCCCCAGCCCCTCTAAGTCTATATCTTGTCAAAATTACACAAATTGTTAATGGAGAATCAGCAGATTATAGACTATGTCTAAGATAAATGCAAGGATGTCCTCTTAATGTAAACTTGGGTAGTCACAAAACTGGCTAGAAGAGAATTCTTATTTTCTTCTCACAAATTTTACCTTGTCCTGGCCTTTAGATCACAACACATCTCTGTTTACTCATTATAATATCACTTTTGTCCAGTCACACAAATTTGTTCTTAATGTCTCTGCTTTCCCATTATTACAACCCACTACAAAAAAGTGCCCACCTCACACAGCCAAAGCAGAGTCTGATTGCAGGGTGAGACCTACATTCTGTGGTTTTATCACCTCTAACATGAAAATTTCCAAAGGATCCTATCACATTAGTTCAGTGTAATTATTGGAGATGTTAACTTGATAATGTGCACTGCAGAAAGTGTAAGATACAAACAGAGATAGCATATAAAGGTGACCATGACAGCCCCTAGAGGTCTTGGAGCTTTCTAAATTTAATATAAAACAAAAACAAAACTTAGAAAAAAAAAAGTTCCTATAGGATGCTTTTGAAAATTCCAAAAACAACAGGAACAAAAAAACACTTTCCCTGGAGATGACAGAGCTGAGGCCTTTTCTCCTTGCATTTTATAAGGTTACTTCATAAAACATATTCCTTATTCCTGGGCCTGTTCTATTTTTCTAGGTGTTCTTTAACATTGAATATTTAATGTTAATCCTCACTTCTCAAACAATTTTATGGATTAAATCCTCATACATGTTAGAGAAAATTGGAAATAAAATAGTTCTCTAGTGCTATTTTTCTAGAGGTGAAACATAACAGGTTATAACCAAATAAAAGGTACCATTAATACACTCTTTACAAAATAACCCATGTCTTTGTTAATAATTCAGTAAAACTAACCACATAATATTAGGGGGCATGTGAAAAATCCATGTCTTTCTGGAAGAACTTTTGATCACTATCTCACCTCATTTTGAGAAACAGCCTCATTTTTGAGAATAATCAGGTTCCCGGTGCTCAGCCTACTTTGACCTGTGAGGTTCCTGCTGTCAGCCACTGCTGCTTGGGCTCCCCCAGGCCCTGGTCCTGTCTGGGCCCCTGTGTTGTAAAACATGAAAGTATCACTCCCTGAGCCTGCTGTCAGACAGGCTTTGTAACAGTAGGTCTTGGTGAGCGAGCCATTCCCTCGAACCTCAATGAAGTGAGGCTGCACTTTGAGGCCATGTGGTAACCTCGCATCGATGTTGTTGTTGGCCTGTTTGTACAGTTCTGCAGGGCACCTCTCTCTCACTCCACAGAAACCTCCACAGCATGCGGTGCCATATGCAGTGTAGCGGTAGCACTTGATGATGCTCAAAACAATGATTGTTAAAAGAAATATAAAAGACACTGTGCTTAATGCTATTATCAGGTAAAGTGTGATTTCAGAGTATGTCCGAGCACTCTTAACATGTCTCTGAGTATCAGGGAGGATTTTAGAAACCCTGTCCACCACAGCTATTGTAATGGAAACAGAGGCCGAAAGTGGTGGCTCTCCATTGTCACGGACCACCACAGTCAGATTGAAAGTGGTACCACTCTCATCTCCAATCTTCCTGGTAGTCCTAATTTCTCCTGTGTGCAGCTCTACTTTAAAGAGGTCCAAGTCAGAAGTCTGGGCTAGATCGTAAAAGAGCCAAGCATTTTGCCCAGAGTCTGAATCCATGGCTATGACTTTGGTGACTAGATAGCCAGCAGGGGCAGTTCTAGGCACCATCTCAATGGCTGCTGATGAGTTGGTTGAGGTAGGATACAAAATATGAGGGGCATGGTCATTCAAGTCCACCACATACATGTTGGCGGTCACAGTGCTGCTCAGTGGTGGGGTTCCCTTATCTTGTGCCTCCACAGTCACGAAGAACTCCCGAAGCTTCTCATAGTCAAAGGAATTGACAGCATAAAGGCTGCCACTGGCACTGTTAATGGAGACATAGGAGGTGACTGGCAGCCCTTGAATCTCCCTTTCTAGGAGGGAGTAAGTCACCTCTGCATTCTCCTTTTCATCTGGGTCTGTGGCTTCCACAGTGCAGAGCAATGCCCCTGGCAAATTGTTCTCCTCGACGTAGATGGAATAGGAGTCCTTCAGGAAGTTTGGTGGATTGTCATTGATGTCAGAGATCTTAACCTGCAGCGTCCTCTGGGATGTGAGTTGTGGTATTCCCCCATCGGTAGCTGTCACTGTGATGTTGTAAGCAGCCACCTTTTCACGGTCCAGCGGGCCACTCACCACTAGTGTGTAGGAGTTTCCATAGCCATTCAGACGGAATGGCAGCGTGGCCTCCAGACTGAGGCTCACTTTCCTGTTGGGACCTGAGTCTTGGTCATTGACATTGAGAAGAGCCACAACGGTGTTGGGTGCAGCATCCTCGGGCACTGGACTATATAGGTCTGTGAGCACCACCTCTGGTGCATTGTCATTTACATCCACAATGTCCACCTGCACCTTGCAGTGACCTGCCATAGGCACTGGACCCTGGTCAGTCGCCTGCACATACATCTGATAGGAAGAAGCCTCTTCATAATCCAGCGCCCCACTTACTCGCACTTCACCACTATTGGCATCTATGCTGAACAGCTGCCTCTCCCGATCTGAAGTGTAGCTGCTCAAGGAGTACCTGAGTTCCCCATTGGAGCCCTCATCTGGGTCTGAGGCATTCAGCTTCACCACCAAGGTGCCAGGGGGCGCGTCCTCTCGCAGCTGGACGCGGTAAGTAGACTGGTCAAAGGCAGGAGAGTTGTCATTAGTGTCCAGGACTCGCACAGAGATCTGAGCGGTGCCTGAGTGAGCTGGGCTGCCCCCGTCCACGGCTGTGAGAACCAGGTGATGCAAAGCCGCCTGCTCTCGGTCTAGGCCCTTGCGCAGGACCAGCTCCAGCACCTTACTGTTCTCCTGCAGGGGTTTAAGGTCCAGCTCGAAGTGCTCGCTGGGGCTGAGCTCGTAGGTCTGCACCGAGTTGGTGCCCACGTCGGGGTCCTGAGCGCTCTCTATGTGAAAGCGCGCTCCAGGCGCCACCGACTCGCTTACCTGAAGCTGGTAGTCTGGCCGCGGAAAACGCGGTGAGTTGTCGTTGATGTCCAGGATCTCCACTTCCACAGCGCTCACCGCCACGGGGTTGTGCGCTAGCACTTCCAAGCTAAGTAGGCAGCGAGGCCGCTGCTCGCACAGCGCCTCTCGATCGATGCGCTCGTTGACGAAGAGCGCTCCGCTCGTCAGGTCCAGCTCCAGGTAGCGAGGGCTGGGCGCACCCAGATGGTTGATGCGCAGGCAGCCCGGCCCCAAGCGCCGCAGTTCCAACCCCAGTGCTCTCGCCACGTTGCCCACGAGCGCGCCGGGCGCCTGCTCCTCCGGCACCGAGTATCGTAACTGGGAGGCCGCTGGGCCCAGCAGCAGCAGCAGCAGGAAAGGCAGCAGCAGCAGCCGGGGCAGGGGCTGCCGGAGGCGCGGGTGTTCTGCCGGCCGGGGTCTGGTGCCTGCCTGCTCCATAGCCGCCGGCCGCGGCGGAGGCCGCCGGCCGCGGCGGAGGCAGCCGGGCAGGGCCGGAGGCAGCAGCTTCGCCCGCCGCGCTCCGCGCCTGGGCCCCGCCTCCGCCTCCGCTCCCGCCGCCCTGCGCCCGCGGCTCGGGGCTCACGCGCTAGCACACGCCCGGGGCCGCTGCCCTCGTGGGCCGCCGCCGCGGCTCCTGGGCCCGCCGCCCCCGCTGACCCCCCATGTCCCAGCGCCTCCGCGCGGACCGCCGCGAGCCCCTCTCCCGGGCTCCGCTTCCTGCCGCCGCTCCCGCAGCCGCCGCCGCTCCGAGGGGAGGGAAAAGGAAGCCGAGGGGGAGGAGGGAGGGAGGAGCGCACGGCAAGTCCTGTGCCAATTCCGCACCGAAGTGGCGGGCAGCGACCCCGGACCGCCCAGCCACTCCAGCTGCGTCTCCTTCACCCCGGACCCGCCGCGTCCCCGCCGCTCGCGGCCGCACGGACACTCCCTTTCTCCCTACCCCCACCGGCCTGTGCATTCGGTCTCGCGCCTGCTTAGCGAGTCTTGTAAGGAGATTAGTCTGAGAAACGCAGTTAAGTCTCTAGTCTCCGGCTATCAGCTCCCCAGGAAAATATTTATTTCTAAGCACAATTCAGGAAAATAAACCGACGGGCCACTCCCTCAGTATGGGGACCTGGGCGGTGGCTCTAAAATTCAAATGAAACTAACCGCTGGGGAGGGGCTCCGGAGCACCTGGGATGCCGACTAATTATTTATCTGACACCCCCGCGCCTAGCCCCTCCCCCCATCTTCCGGGGCTCTTAAGTACTACGGAAAGTGCTTAGCTCTTAAGGCAAAGCGCTTGGGCGGCTAATCCCATCCTCTTTGGGAGAGCAAGCCTAAAGCTAGCATCCTGGGGACCCAACACTCAGTTCTGCTACCAGCCGAGTGGACATTACTTTTAGTATATGCCTTGGCAAATGACCTGTACTAAAGTGTGCAAAATGTCTCTTTAAACAATTATCTCCATGAGGCTGCAGGCAAACCTCTTATTTGTCCCATTTTGATCACAGTGGGGGGATATCTGGTTAAAAAAAATTAAAGAGCTTCTTCCCTCAAGCTTTTCTTAATCTTCACATCTTTTTCACTCATCACCCAAGACATTTTCAAGAGTGATTTAATTGTTTTCTTTAATGGATGACAATGTCTTCAACAGTCTGTAAAACCGTTTAATCAAGAGAGTTACTGTTGCTCTTCCAAGCCAGGATGGAATCTGTACTCCATTAATGTTTTGGAGAAAAAGAAAAAAATCTGCTGTTATTAAGCAAAATGTGGGTGGCTGAGATTTATCTTTCAACAGCTAGCAATTTTTGAGGCTGCAGCTCATCTTCTATAAATATAAGGCTTCTATAGAATTCTGTGCCCCTCTGTCCCTAAGACTCCCCTGTGCTGCTGCACAGGCAATGCACAGACAATTTCTCCTCAATGAACAAGAAAGCAGAGGTAGCACAGGAAGTCTTTCTGTGCTGTGTCATTGCCTTTGCTTCTCAGTTGTGAATATTCACCCTTCTTAGGCCCTCTCATCTCTCCCACAGGGGTTTAAAAATCTATTGCCCCATGTTCAAAAAGCACTCCCTAAAATGTCCTTTCTCTTCCTCATCTCCCAGCATCCTCTGGCTAACTCTGTAACTACTGACTGGAACAAGTCCAGGGTAAGATCTGACATTTGGCATACCATTGAGGGAGCCAAGGTTACGTGCCCAATACCCAAACTGCAAAGGCTTATAGTAACACATCTCTTTCCACCTGCTACACGTACTCACAGTATTTCATAATCTAACTGATTTTATTTTTAAGAAAACCAAAAACTCCCAGCTTCTTTTTATCATGGCTGCTTCTTATTTGTCCTCTTTGTTCCCTCAATGGTGCAGAGGGGGAAGCAATTTCCATCAAAATCTATTCCTGTTGCCTTTCTTAGATTTCTGGCTTCTCCCTCTTCTGTATGAGTCCTTCCCAAACCTCCCCCAGTAACTGTGTCTCTGTTTGCTGTGGTAATTTGATCACAGGGAGCCTTAATCTCTCAACTGCACAAATTGTAGACCTGGCCTATGTCCTCACCCATTATTTATTTCTAGAAACAAATCGCTTATAAGTGGAATCAAGTTATAAGTTGTCAGGAAAAGTGACCTTTCTTCCCCTCAACTGCTCCCAGCCTTCACAGTTGCTGCCACCTCTGCCCACAGCTCAGCGACCTACCACTGGGTATTGACCATACATGGCCCTATGGCCCTGAAAAGATCACAGGCACTTAAGGAAGAGATTAAAGTGATAGAGGCTTCATGGTGTTTTTAATGGAAGCCTGGAAGTGACATGTCTCAGGAGAACAACCATGGCCTGTCTTTCAGCAATCCTGCCATCTCTCAGCAAGGACACCTGCCAGATTGTCCATTTTGACACTTCAAGATCATGAGCTCCATCTAGTACTTACCCCCTCATTGACTGAGAAGGAAAATATAGAGACCACACAATTAGCCTTCTTTTCAAAATCATTATACCAAAGAGTTGTTATGCACTATATGTGGTGCCACAATGATTTCGTTCCTCATGCTATTACGCCGAGGCTCCTGATGAACCTACCAACTGTTGCAATGTGATTTCTCAAACTGTTTGTAAGCGACCTTTCTATAAATATTAATACTAATGCCCTGACCATAGAAAAATGTATTCCTTCCCTTAGAATTTAGGAAACTCCAGTTATAAGCAGAACAGTGACTAGAAGTACAGAACCTGAAGTCAGTTTTGAGCTTATGAGTGCTTGAGTGCTTTTAGCTTTAAATTTACCTAAACTTTCAGTTTACTTTACTTTCTAACATGCTATTAAGTAAATCTTAGGGAACATATTATGATTACATGAGCTAATGTATGTAAAGCAATTTGCACAGTGATTGACAAGTAGGTTGTTATTACGAGCATCGGCAGTGATGATGTTACTAAATGTAGCAATTTATTATCATCAGACATATCCTAGCTGATAAGTCTATATATGCCATAGTCCCTTAAATAATGAACACAGATAAGTGCCTGTAATAATGCCATCTAAGAAATCAATAATAATGGGGAACATGCGGGGCGAGGCATATGCCTCAGCAGCATAAGCAACTGCCCGGCAAGCACAAGGTCCTGAGTTCCATCCCTGATACCAAAAAAATCAAATAAAATTAAAATAAAAATTAAAAAAATTAAATAAATCATTGGGTACATGAATGCAGAGCAAATTTAAATTTTCCCAATTATTTTTCTGAATTATTTCTAGAACTTCTGCTGTGTGTTAAAAAAAAAAAAACAAACCCCAAACAACCCCCTTTTTGTATCACCAAGGAAAAGGAATTTCTGCCTTGAGAATTCTTTCAAAGGATTTTGTTTCTTCACAAAAGACTTATCTTTTCAGGATTCATAGAAATACCTTAGCAAGCTGAGTAAGTTGATTCCTAAACATGCTGTAATCTCCAACACTCAGCCTAATGCTCAGGACTAACGGGCTCAATTAAGGTTTTTCAAGCAGAAAAATTTACAAATTTACTTGTGCAATTATAAGTAAAAATGATTCTCTTCTCTTCTCTTTCCTTCTCAAAATCTTGTATACATTTACAGGTCCAGCTCAAAATTCCCATAATCTATGGAAGTGTTTATTATAAACACAAACATTAGTTTTTTTTCATTTCAGTCTATAGTCTATCTCTGGACACAGATATGTGTTATTCTTTAATTTATCCAAACTATTGTCTCTTTATTCTCAGCAAGCTAAAACCAAGAGATATGATTTTTTTTATTTTTGTTTTATTGAAGTACAAATATCAATGAGACAGTTTTAAGATACCTTGACAAGATGGATTTGATAAATTAATACATTGCAAACTGATTTCATAATGTTTTGGTATCATAGAAGGTGCATACATGATATTGTACTTACAGACATTATTATACCGTATGTCTCTTATCAAGATATGACTTATATTTGTATCTTCTTCACAGCATAGGAAACTGATAAATTGTAAATAAATTTTAACTATTCCATTTTCTTCAGATTCTGTTTAACAAGTTCAAGAACAGCTGCTACAATGGGGGGCACTCCCACTTTGCTGACTATAGACAAACCATGACTTACAGAGGGAGGGGCAATATTTGTATTTTGGATTTTTTTCTTTCAAAATATCAAATGAAGATATTCTTTCAAAACATCAAAGTTTCATAATAAGTAGGAAAATGAAATACTGCTAACAACACTGCTGAACCCTAAGAAAGAGTCTTTCCAAAAGTAACATGTTATCATTTTTTAACTTTGTGTAAGTAATGAAATAAAGGCATTCTGTGCTCATAACTAATATGAAAAATGACATGATTAAAGAAAAGCCAAGACAACAATATGCAATGTGTTAATTATTGTAACTGTCATACTAACCTGTTTTGAAACTGTCTCATTACCACTTCTTTTTCAATAAAATTAATATATTAAAAAAGCCATACTAATATAGAACGTTATGTTTGTTTGCCCCTATGCTACACAAAACTTTGAAATAGTACACCTCAATTCTATTTTTAAATTATATTTATAAAATCCAGGTCTCATGAGGTCACTGGATACAGAAGTAAACCAATCACAGACAAAAATAATTAAACTTACAGTAATAATACCTGCAGTAAACTCCTAATTCATATAAATTTTTTGCCAGGCATGGTCATGCACACTTGTAATCCCAGCACATGGGAGGCTGAGGCAGGAGGATCATTGCAAGTTCAACACCAACCTGGGCTACAAACTGAGCTCAAGACAAGCCTGAACTGCATATTGAGACAAAAAATACAAAATATAATTTTTTCTCTATTATTAAGATCAATGCAAATCATTTCATTTTGGGAAACCAAATGACCTGGAGCTTTTTGGCTATAGGGCAAAAAAATATGCTCATTAGTTTGATCAAGTTTTTTCCTGACAATTACAAGAGTACCCATCAAATAAGGAAGAACCTAGCTTTCACTTTTTTTTCCTGTATTTAGGACAGGGTCTACAGGGTCTTATTACATACATCAGACTCTTAGTGATTCTCCTATTTTCAGCCTCCCAAGTACTGGGATTACAGGTGCATGTGCCACCTCACCCAGTCTCAATCACCACCATCTCAGTGCAGGGCCAAAACACTGGGGAGCAAACCCTGGCTGCTGTGCTCTGCCTTAGCAGGCACTTTAGTCTACTGAGCTATCAGGCCAGCCCTGTAGTTTTCACTTTTAATTCACAAATTCATGTTGCTCCACACACTGAGCATATGTCATATAATAAAAAGAGTAAACACACATCTTGAAAATTTAGTGTGACCTGAAGTAGTTTAAAAGTTACATTTCTTGTTATATAGCTCTTGCTTTATCTTGGTCTTAACCATTGAACAGAAAAGTATAGAAATGAGGTACTGAAAAGTGAAGCCATGTTAATATGCTGAGCTGTGGAAGGCTTAAGTCATCAGATTCAGATATTACCAGTCCTGTGGATAACCCACTACTACTGTAGACTACTGGACTACATTGGAATATTTTTCTGAATTAATGCACTTACAATATTTGGATGGCAATGGTATACCCATCTCTGACAAAACTAAAGAAAAAAGGATTAATGAAGGACCGTTTAGAACAGATATATAGCTACTTTCTCTTAAAACAATAAAAATAAAGATTTTTGTTAATAGTGTTTGGACAGGAATCCATGTCTGCATCCTGTGCTATGAATGACTACTACAAAGACAACAATATGTAATGTATTAATTGTTGTAACTCTCCTATCAACCTGTTTTGAAGCTCTCACTGCAATTTTTTTCTCAATAAAATTAATAAAAAATTAATAAAAGTTACATCCTGCTACAAAGGAACAGGATTCCTGACCTTCATGCATCCCAAATGGAAAGTACTTTTCAATATGATTGCCACATTATATAAAGGTATAGTGGTCAGAAGTTGGGGAGATGAAAAAAATCTTTTCATATGAAATGACAACTGAAATTTTCACATGTTCCTTCTTCCACAGACAATACACAACAGTAAAGTATTTGACATTAACAATTGGATTTTGGGGAGAAAATTTCTAAATTTTTAGTTTTGGAAAATTAATATACCATTGCTTAGAAATGCTGAAATTGGGCTGGGGAGATGGTTTGGTGACATAAGTGCCTGCCTGGAGAGCACAGTTTGATTCCTGGTACCACATGATGTGCTAGGCCTGGAGCCAGGTGTGGTGATGCATGCCTGTAATCCCCGTGCTGGGGAGGCTGAGACGGGGGGATCACTATGTGTCCGAACTGTGTAGCAAGACCCTGCATCAATAAAAATAAAAATAAATTTTCAAAAGAAATGCTACAAAATGGTCCTTCATTTATATCCCCTTTATTGTTTAGTTTTGTCAGAGATGGGTACTCCATTGCCATTCAAATATATATATATATATATATATATATATATATATATATATATATATTTATATAGGGTAGATATACAGCTACTTTCTCTTAGCTCAATGAGAAGAAAGATTTGTACTAATAGTAATTAGACAAGATGTCATGTCTGTAACTTCTACTATGGATAACTACTATGAACACAACAATATACAATGTATTAATTATTGTAACTGTCCTACTAACCTGTTTTGAAACTGTTTAATTGCTATTTCTTCTTCAATAAAATTAATTAAAAAATAAATAAATAATAAATAAAACAAAAACAAAAGTTCAAAGTTGAAGCCAAAAAAAAAAAAAAAAAAAGAAATGCTGAAATTCCTTTGATAAACAATAGGAACTTAAGGTATCTTTGAAGCAATGACAATAAGAAGGGACAGCTAGGCTAATGGCTTGGAGAATATTGTGCTTGGGGAATCCTTACATTAACTGGATAAGGTCAAACTTTATTTCTCTATTAGTAGCCTCAATTGAGATGGCATAACAAGAATCCCTGACTGGTCAAGGTTGAGACTTACTTAGAAATATCTTGCAGAAATTCTTTATCTTTTGTAGAACAAAATAGGTAACTAGAACTTAAAACTCCAAGATCGGTGAAGGTTCAGGAAGCAGAAAAAGTAATATTAGTCAACTGTCTGTAACCACATAAATGACCTCCCAAGGTACTAAAAAATCCTTGCAAATGTAACTAAAAAACTAATTTTTCTGTTTTTTTTTTTTTACAGTGCCATTGAGTTTTATACAAATACTTTCAGAACTCTAATACTACTACTATAATTATTTATGAAAACTTTGAAACAAAACACTCTTTCTCAAAGTACTTTGGCTTAAATTAAAAAACAGTAACTCCAAACCAACCACAAGTACTTAAAATACTTTTTCAAATGTGTTATTTTTTCAGTTGGTGGAATCATTGATAAGAGAAATGTTAAGTTTAAAAAGTCTCCCAATATATTGAGAAGACAAATGAAGAAAGGCAACTACATTGTAGAGTAGGCAATTTCATAAGTTTTAATAGCAGTTTCAAATAATGTTTATTAATGGAATACATCAACCTGGAAGGAAAGTTTTAATGGGAAACTATAGGGATCTACCTTTGGTCTTATTCCACTAAGTGTTTTATTAATGATGTAGGACAAAGAGGCAGCAGGTGTCCAGGCCAACCCAGCAGCCACTTGATCTCTTCTGGAACAAGAATCACAACTGTCTCGCTTAAGCTATGTATTTCATTAATTAAAATTAGTGTCAATATTCTATTGGAGATTTAGTATATCCTCTCCATTCATAAAATTTTATTTAAATTAACTTCTGACTTCCAGTATTGCCATTAAAACTTGTTCCAAGTTTCCATTCATCACTTACTTAGGACCTCTTATTTTAATAGAAAACTACGTTGGCCCTGTTCCTCTTTGATTCTTGGGATTTTAGCCCAAGAATAAAATGGAAACTTGGCACTGAAGTATATGCTTGTTCCCAAGTGGGTTTTGGCCAAGGCATTCATTGATTCCAATAGATCAGTTGAATAAATATTTTGTATCTAAACAGATATGCAGATATAGATATATATATTGCTGTGATACCTGGAATTTTAAGTGTCTTTCAGATGAGTCCTGAGTTCAGTTTATGTAAAAGACTAGTTTCTGCTTTGTGAAGTCATTGTGTTTGCTGCTTGGAAAACAAAATCTACACAGTCCTTAGAGGCATCCATTCATATATTCAGAATATCAAGTAACTCTTGGATTTTGCAGTCCCTTTTATATTCTGATGTCATAAGATGTAAGAGATTTAATATTATTTCTATAAGTATCCAATCTCATTTCATCTCAAGAACCTAATGAATTTGAGTTTGATGAAGAAACTGGATTCCAAAAAGGGAAGGAATTTTGTCAGAATCTCTAGAAAGCTTTTCCCCTACTATACCCATGTTTCTAGTGGTCTAATAGAACATCTGACGATTATACATGCACCCTTAAGAAAATTTTTATTTGTCACAAACTAATAATTTCCAATATTTTATTTGGAATCTAATGAATTTTTATAATAAATTTCATCTAGAGATTTAAAATTCTTTATTTTTAAAAAATGGTTGGCTTTAGCAAAATCATGGTGCAGTAAGAGATCTATATTTCATTTTCAGAGTCAGCAAGATAACTCAGCGGAATAAGAGACTGCTTTGGCAAGTGCAGGGACAGGATTGGATCCCTGGTCCCAAATGCCGTGCCAGCCCCACCTCTGGTGTGTGCTGAGTGGGCGACCAACTCTGGGTGTGGTGGTGCATGCCTGTAATCCCAGCGCTGGGGAGGCTGAAAACAGGAGGACTACTCCCAGTCAGAGCTGCGTAGTAAAACCCTGTATCAAATATGTAACGGGGGGGGGGGGAGGAAAAAAGCAGTATATTTCATTTTCCAGCCTCGCTCTTCAGTACTGTATTCCTGTGTAGGCAATGGGCTTTAAAAATGACTTTCATTTTTCAGATGTAAATCTCACTCAAGTATTCCACACATACATTTTGTTATGTAATTCCTTCAGCAGTTATGTGTACAACACATGATGAGTAATATATAAATGCTCTCAATTTATCAGGTTAAAATATGCTATGCTTTTTATGAATATCAAACATATTTTAAGGCATTTTATAAGATAATTAATGATACCTAAAACCTTTACTTATGAAAATTCACTTTATTCAAGTTACTCAGAAATGATTTATAGATTCCTCAGTTCTGCCTCTATGCTTTCTTTTTTGTTTGTCACCAGCAAAAGAAGCATGCTAGGCTTACCTGACAGAATAAGAAGAAAAATTTGACACTTTTTCTAGTCATACAACATTCCTAAACATATGGTCTCAAAGATCTCAAAGTCATTTAACTTGATGCATCTCTAACAATATACTTTGAATGGTACCAATTTCAGTTTCTCAATATAGAATATAAAAAATATACAAAAGTCCCAAATCAACCAACACTTTAATCTGTAACTCTTCTTTATCCATTTTTCAATCACATGCTGTATAATATTTTTGGAGTTACCAGGGATTGAACTCAGGACCTTTTACTTGTCAAGCAGGTGCTTATGCTTCTGAGCTCTTTTCCCAACCCTAACTCTTCTTTATCTAAGTCTACTGATCAGTCCTCTAATAAATTCAGTGAATCAAAGACAATATGACAGTAACTTTAAGATAATTGAAATAGAACGGTTCAATATTTTCCCAAAAATACAGTTACTTCAAAGAGAAATAGTGTAAAATTCTTACTTCCCTTCCTTCCAATTGAGCATTACATCTACTATAATACAGTTGTCAGCCTTGGACATTCAATATCCTTTATAATTAAAATTTCATCATAGCCTTCCATGATTGGTTTTCTGTAGTACTCTCAAGCTGAAATAGTATTCTTTTGATCCAATTATCACATGTTCACTTTGAATCTCATCTGTATATGAAACATTTATTGCTTCATAAATCAATGTACATGAAGGACACATTGAACAGTCATGCCTCATAAGATATGTGAATTTAATGCCCCTTAAACTGACAGGAGTTGAAGAATGAAAGGGGGTCCAAATTACAAAAATTCATTGTTTCTATGGACCAATAATGACATATGATTACCTGTTAAGAAAGTAGCATCAATGTTGATAAAATAAAGCTGTGAGTTCCCTATGATTTATTCTGAACTTTTGCTGGTCATTTACTTATTTTATTTAGGTTTAGTAATAATTTAAAAGATACGCTTCTTAAAATAAATTCATCTCATTAAGATTTGTTAAGAACAATAAAAGTGAAAGTCCCTTAAATCATGTTGCCTTGTAAATCACTAATAAATACTTAATGTATGTCCCTCCAGACTTTTACCTATGCATATATAAATAAACACACATATATTATGAAAAAGAATCACATTCTTCACACTATTATGCAACTCTACTTTGTCTACTAAACACATAATGATGGGAATTCTTTCACATCTTTATTACATATAATATTGCTTCTTTCATAGTGAATGCTACATACTAGTCACTGGATACTTTATAATTTATTTTTAATTCATGATTAACTATCTAAGGGCTAGTCAAACAGCTCAGTGGATTAAAGTGCTTGCAAGCAGGAGCATGGGCCAGAGGTTCAATCCCTGGGCCTGCTGTGACGGCTCCACCCCCAGGGCATACTGAGTCCACTACTGAGACTGGGCATGGTGGTGAGCGCCTGTAATCCCAGCTCATGATCCGATCTATTAATGAGACCCTGAATACCTTCCCTAAAATACAAAAAGATTATCTAGATGTTTTTATGAAAAGTGTGTGTATACACATTTTGAGAAGTGCTCAGGTGAAAGTGTTCCCATTTAAATTTTAGTTAAACATCCACAGTTAGAAAGGAGTAAATTCTAGTGTTCTATAGTATACTGCGGTGTCAATAGTTAAAAATAATGTACTGCAGATTTTAAATAGCTAGAAGAGAGGACTTTGAATGTTCTCACCAGAAAAAATGGTGTTTGAAGTTGCAAATATGCTAATGACCTTGGTTTTATCATTGACTATTATATATATAGTATCAAGATAGCACACTGTACTCTATAAGCATGTACAATTTTTATGTCTCATTTAAGATACATGAAGCAACAATATGAGGGAACTTTAGAATACAATATTCCCCCTTAGCTGTGTCTTCACTTTTCCATTATTTCAGTTTCCTATGGTCAACCATGATCTGAAAATACACTAGAGTGTAGTAAAATAAGACATTTGAGAGAGAATAGTCACATAACATTTATTGTAATAGATTGTTATAATTGCTCCCTTTTATTATGTTATTTTTCTTAATCTCTTGCTCTGCCGGGTTTATAAATTAAGTTTTATCATAGTTATGTAAGAATAGTAAAAACAGTGAATACTGAAGTATTTCTTTCTTTGTACTTGGTCATACTGTGTTCTATAAATAATGGATTTTCCATAAGGTGAAGATTTGTGGCAATCCTGTGTCAAGTAAATCCATTAACATGGCTTTTTCCAATAACAGAGATTCATGTATGTACTGTTTCAGACATAACGTTATTGCACATTTAATAGACTAAGACCAGTATACATATAACATTTGTTTGCACTGGGAAAACAAAAAATTCATGTTACTCACTTTATTCAATTATTTGGTTTATTGCAGTGATATGGAACTATACCTCCATAATCTCAAATTATACTTCTTATAGTTTCAAGCAACTGCAGAATGCCTTAGAATATATCTTCCATAAAAGGGGAAAGTGATGTAAAGAAAAGCAGGGAGATTTGGGGGATAAGGGCACGAGAATTTATAAAAAGAGATCAATATGGAATAAGCCTATTTTTTTATTATTTTAGCCTGAGTATACATCATGGCATAACATAAGAGCAAAATTTCTGACAGATTTGCATGATTGCAATAACTGTAGCAATACATTTTTTAAAATATTCACCAATGTAGAGTATATTTTCACCTTACATTAAGTCTAAATACATTTTAAAACATGGAAATAATGTATACTGTGTTCTCTGGCAAAAAAATATATTAGAAATATTAAAGGCATCCATTTCAATATAAATGCTTCAAGCTTATCATTCTTAATAGCTGAGTAATACTCCATTATATAGAAATACCACATCTTTTTCAACCATTCCTCATGTGATGGACATCTTGGTTGTTTCCAAGATTTGGCTATCACAAATTGTGCTGCTATAAACATAGGTACACATATATCACTATGATATAATGTTTTCAGTTCCTCTTGGAAAATTCCCAGTAGGGGGATAGCCCACTTGAATGGGATTTCTAGTCCTACTCTTTTGAGGAGTCTCCACACTGATCTCCACAGTGGTTGTACCAGTCTGCATTCCCACCAGCAGTGGAGAAATGTTCCCTTTTTCCCACAACCTCTCCAACATTTGTTGTTGGTTGATTTCCTTATGATAGCCATTCTTTTTGGAGTGAGATGGTATCTCAGTGTTGTTTTTATTTGCATTTCACAAATGGCTAGCAATAAGATACCAAGGAAACTCACAAATATTTTAAAACTTGGACCCACTTCTAAGTAATCAATGAGTTAAAGCCTAAATCATAAAGGCAATTATAACATACTTTTAAATGAGTAAAATCAACTCACAATATATTAAAGTTCACTTGATAAACATAAAGCAGTTCTTAGAGGGCAAATTCATAGCTTTAACATTTTATATTAGGAAGAACTATCTAAAATCAGCTATTTAAGATCTACAATCGGCCTAAAGAATTTTAAAAGTGAAGTAAACCTATAAGAATAAACAGATAATAGTCCATCCCCTACACTGAAGGATAAGCAACCAGCCATGAAAGAATTTGGAACTAACTCTGCAAAGGGCTGCATAGGAAGAAGTCAGTGACTGAGCATTCCTCTCCACCTTGGGGCCAGGCAACCAAGGGGAATGTCAGCCATACAGTAGGGCCCCAACTAGGGCACATAGGATGGTCAGGGGAGGCCAAGCAAAAGGTAAAGTCCAAGATTTGAGCTACTGATAGTAAGTTAGGTTAACCAGTCTTGTGATTAGGGACAAAGACACAAAGAATGGAAAAAGGTGGATAAGACTATCTCCTAGTCTTTATGCATTTTATTTTATCTTATTTTCTTTTCCTTTTTCCCATGTTTTTCTCTTCTCCAGTCACAGAAAACTAATCCTATGCCCTAATCTCAGAGACTGAATTCAGATAGTCCGTTGAATATTACTTAATTATTTTGTACCACCCCTTCTCTAATATCACAAATATTGTGTAACTATCTTCTGTCTTTTAGCCTTGCTTCTACTGCCTTTCCAGTTATCTTTGTTTTATACATCATCCTCCCTAATTTTCTCTACTGCATGGTAAAACCACTCTACCAAGGGAAATACTTTTTATAAAAACTTTTGTGTGTGTGTGTGTGTGTGTGTGTGTGTGTGTGTGTGTGTGGCCAGCTCAGCCCAGCCCAGGGGAAGGGCTGGCATGGTCTGTGGTGCCAGGAATCAAACCATGGTCCCTGTGAGCTTTGCCTAAGCTTATCTAAGCAGGCACTTTACACTGCTGAGCTATCTTACTGGCCCCAAAACGTCTAATTTATAATTAGTTCTTTCATATAACTGTAGACTTTGCCCCATCCTTGCACTGCACTGAAACTGGGCCTGGTGGTACCTGTACTCCCAGGGTTTGGGAGGCTGAAAACAGGAGGATCACTACAAGTCTGATCTGTATAGTGAGCCCCTGTAGACCCTGTGCTAAACACATAAAAGAAATAAAAACAAATAAATAAACAAACGAATAATTGACTTTGCTCCTGTGGTCTAAAGTACAAGATCAATAGTAAACATAGTTTTTTTAGTTTCTATATTGTGCTTGTTGTTATTGTTATTGCTACTTTAGCTAGGATGTCATATCTGTTGTAATCAGTTTTTCTCCCTTCTGTCACAGTATGAAGGAGTGAATATTGAGCCAAACAAACCAACATCTAAAAAAAAAACTCACTCTCAATTAATTAGGAAGGTAGGATCTTGGAAGAGACACAAATCAAGAATATCATACACACAGAAGGCATCCTTGAAAAACAGACTTTTCTTAGAGAGCCATTGATTCCAGTGATAACCCAACCCGCTGTGTAAACTTACAACAACACAGAAAATGAAAGAAAAAAAATTTAATTTAAAGTGACAAGGTATAGAAACAAAACGTAACCTCAGATCCCCAGTTCACTATGAACAAGTCCAGGATACAATGAGATAGTGGAAAATGGAAGACATACAACTGAAATTTGTGAAATGATAGCAACCAAAGTAAATACTCCACGAAGCTATAGAGTAAATCAAATCAGAAATAATGTCTCAGGTAAAAAAAGAAATGTCAACAATAGTAAAAGAATTTCCCAGCAAATCTAGAGTAGCTACAGATAACAAAAATAGTAGACTATAGAAAAATGATATAGCAAAGATAGAATGCATGAAACAAATTCAAACATATCCTGGAAATTAAAAATTCTACTGAAAGCTGGAAAAACTATCTGAATTAAACTGAAGATAGGGTTTTAGGCTTAAAGACAATATTGTGGCTACAGAGAGCTAAGGGAAAGATCTCTTGAAAATAACAGGAGCTGTGGATCTACAAACTGTGGTACAGGGTTTCAGGGTAAATCCTGAGGAGATGTGACTCACCTTGTCAGGTACAAAAGTTACATTTCTTGGTATATAGGTCTTGCTTTATCTTGGTATTAACCATCCAGCAGAAAAATATAAAAATGAGATATAAAAAGTAAAGCTATATTAATATGATGAGCTGTAAAAGACTCAAGTCAACAACTTCTCACATTGCCAGTCCTATAGATAATCCACTACTATTATGGACTACTGGACCATACAGGATTATTTTGCTGAATTCACACACCTACAATATTTAAATGGCAATGAAATACCTATCTATGACAAAACTAAACAAAAAAGGGGAATACAAATGAAGGACCATTTTGTATCTGTATATTCAAAATAGGATAGATATACAGCTACTTTCTCCTAATTCAATGAGAAGAAAGATTTGTACTAATAATCTTTGGACAGGATATCATGTCTGCATCTTATACTATGAATAACCACCACAAAGACAGCAATATGCAATGTATTAGTTATTGAAGCTGTCCTACTAACCTGTTTTGCTATTTGTTTCTCAATAAAAATAATAAATAAAAGAAAATAACAAGGAAGCTGGGGATATAGTTTGGCAGCATGATAATTGTCTGGCAAGCACAAGATCTTGAGTTAGATTTCCAGTACCAAAGATAAATAAATAAGAGGCAGGACATGATAATTCAATAGAAGCAAGATAATGCAAAGAAAAACTATCTAATACTGATAGATGCCAAAGGAAAAGTGGGACTTAACACAGATGATATAATGAGACTATTTGCAGAAATAATAACAAAAATTTTGCCAAGCAAGGGAACAGTTCTAACAAACATGTAAGTGACCAAATCTGTGAACAAATGGACTTAGTAAACGTTTACACAGTGTTCCACCCAACGTCAAGATATAGATTCTTTTTTTTTTTTTCTTTTTTCAGAATCAGGAATTAAACTTAGATCCTTGAGCTTGCCAGGGAAGTGCTTATTCCACTGAGCCATCTCCCTGGCCCTAAGAATATGGATTCTGAACATGGGATGTTCTCTAAAATAGACCATATACTAGTTTACAGAACAAGTATAATTTTAATTAAATGCAAAGGAACTAAAATTATCCCATGTATATCATTTGATCATAGTGCAATGAAATTGAAAATAAATTTTTCTTAACTGAAAAAACACAAAAACTCCATAAACACATGGAAATTAAACAATATCCTTCTGAATAGTCAGTGGGCTACAGATTAAATTAAAGAAGAGATTAAACAATATCTAAAACGAAACAAAAATGCAAATACAACATACTGGAATTATGAGATACAATGATAGCAGTCTTGAAATTTATAGTGGTGCATTCTCACAACAGGAAGACAGAATGTATACAAATAACCTAATGCTGCACCCAAAGCTTCTAGAAAAACAAGTGTAAGTCAAGGTCAAAGCCCAAACAAGGGAGGAAATTATAAAGATCAGAGAAGGAATTAACACAATTGAGACTAAGAAAACAGTAGAGGGACTGGAGGAAAGAGATTTATCTAGGTATGTAAGCAGGATGGTTTGGACAACAATCTGCATTTCTGCTGATCTAGGGAAAGGAGCAGATAATACATAATTTGTTCCATCTCCTTTTTTCAATTGTTTATACTTTTCTTAATTTCTTATACATTTCTTTCTTTTTTTCTTTCTTATTCCGATTTTACATGCATATATCTGGTAATATGAATAAGTGGTTGGAAGACAACACTATGTATTACAATAACTCCTATGAAATTCATATTACTTTGTTAAGTGAAATTCTGGATAACTTGTAATATTTTTTGTTTTAATTCTAAATTGTACTCTCTTTAAAAATATAAAATAAATAAAATAAGAAAGAAAAACAATACAGGGGCTGGGGAGATAGCTCAGTGGTCTAAACACCTTCTTGGCAAGTACAAGGACCCATATGTGATCCCCAGTGCCACATGCCATGCTGGCCCCAGAACGCACGCCACGCCAGCCTCTAAAAACTGATCATGGCGGTGCATGCCTGTAATCCCAGCACTGGAGAGGCTGAGACAGAGGGATCACTATGAATCCAAGCTGTGTAGTAAGATCCTGTACCAAATTAATTAATTAGAAAAAATTTATAGAAAAGAAAACAATACAACGAATTAATGAATCAAAGAGTTGGTTCTTTGAAATAATAAATAAAGTTGATAAATGCCTTAGTCAACCTTATGAAAAAGGAAAGCAAAACTCAAATTCACACAATGAGTAATAAAAAGAATAAATTCACTACAGTCCTGTGGAAATTCAGAAGATCATCAATACCTACTTTAAAAATCTTCACTCACATAAGATGGAAAATATTTTAAAAATTTATGAATTACCAAAGTTAAATCAAGAAGATATAAAAATTCTGAATAGCCCAGTATCAATGAATGAAATTGAAAATGTAATTCAAAACTTACCAACAAAGAAAAGCGTGAGCCCAAATAGATTCACTGCTGAATTCTACAAAAATTTGAAGCAATATTTAATGCCAATACACCTCAAATTCTGTTCATGAAGTCGAAAGAAAAGCAATTCTCCATAACTCATTCCTGGAGGTAAGTATTACTCTGATATCAAAACCAGAGAAAGAATCAAACAAAGATCAGAACTACAAGTCAATCTATTACTGAACATAGATGCAAAAATAGTAAGATACTAATAAGGAGAATGCAGCAAGTCATCAGGAATGACAGACACATTATCACTACATATTATACAGGCATTAAAAATAAGATCATATTTAGGTGGTGGGTGTGTACTGGGAATTAAACCCGGAGTCTTATGTGTGATAAGCATATGCTTTAACTGAGTGATACTCCAGCTCCAGCTGAGAGAATATATATTTTTTAAAACAAAACCTTAAAATGTTCCAAGAACAGTGATGGTTCTACCTTTGCTAACTCACAGTCACTTGAGTTGAGCTTTACTGGATGCTTCTTTGATTTGCTCAGGTGCTCAGGCACATGTTTCTAAATTACTGAGTTTCTGTTAGAGAAAATAAATGGTGATGGGATCTAACTTGATTCAGAAGAGGGAATGAGGCCCATATATTCCCTGATCATTTAAGACTTTACTTTTAAGAGGTCCCTGAAGAGGGCTTCAACCCAATCTCCTAGGCTTACATGATAAAGAAAGCTCAAGGGACTCAATGCCTGATCTCTTGGGAGTTTATAAGTCAGTGCCTGGTGGAGCATGTCCATTTTTCTCTCTAGGGAGTTGAACTCAGGGTACTCTCACTGACCTAGATCCTCAGCTACTATGATTTGTGTCTACATGTTTCTCCAAAACTTCATATGGTCACTGATGGGGCTTTTCATGGGAGGCTGGATCTAGAATGTGCAATGTTGGGATTAGTCAACTGTTTTGACATAATTCCCAGTAGGATTAAGGATTTCCCACCATAGCTGTGAGTGCTACCCAGCCTATGGGTATGTAGCCTGAATAAAATAGAAGAGACAGAAAGAGCTACCATGGTTGGTGCTTCTTGCTCTCTTGCTGCCTTTAGCCCACCCTATTTTTCCATAAACTGTTTCCCCTCGTAATGTCTCTTGGAGCCATCTGACTGCAGAATGAAATCTGTAAAAACTGTGATCCAACTTAACCTTTACCTCCTTTAACTTTGGGTGCTGGGTATTTTGTCTCAGCAGTGATGAAAGTAACAAGATTTTTTTTTTGAGCAGAACCTTGGTAAATTGGCCCAAGTGAGGATCAAATATTTCAGCCTTAGCTTCCTTATGAGAGTGCTGGCATTGCCACCATGCATAACTAAGCCCTGCCTGAAAAATATAAAATATTCTGAATTTCTGAAAATCTGAAAAAAAAAACCATAAGGATACATGTGCTTGGATCCAAAGACTCAGTTCATGCTTCCAAAATCAATCTATAAATTCAGTACATTCTGAATAAAAATCTTTTCAAGTTTTTTTTCCACATAAATTAACAAACTAAATTATAAAATTTATGTACAAATAACTATAGCAAGCAAAGAAAAAGTGTAAAGTGGAGTAAGCTTGAATGTCTTACACAACTAATTTTGAAGACAAATCACTTTTAGTGAAAGGATGGACAAATAGGTCAAAGAAATAAAATGGTGTCCAAAATGAAGTCCACATCTATATGGCCCATTGATTTTTGATGAAGAAGCAAAGATACCTCAATGAAAAGAACAAGTTTTCCAGTAAGTGATTTACATTATTTTACCTCTAAAAAATGGCAAGATTTCTCTTTTGGATGTGTGGTACTTGTGATCACACATAGGCCTTTTTATTGAGCTACATCATCAACACTTGGATTGATTGATCAATTGACTGAAATAGGCCCTCATATCTCACTTAGCTACTAAGGTTTCCAGGTAGATATAGAATTTATAAACTCCTTAACTCAGTCTATAGAAGAGATCAGATCAGAAATGATTTCTTACATAAAAAAGAAATGACAACAATCACTCAAGAACTTTCTCAACAGATCTGAAGAAGGTATAGATAAAAAAAGACAAGAATATAAAATGATGGAAACAATGAACAATACAGGAAAGAATTAAAATGCTTGAAACAAATTCAAACAGATGTTCAAATTTGAGTTGTATCTTCACCTCTGGGTTGTATCTTCTCATGATATCCTGTCATTAATGTTATTATCACTGCCATTTTCAAGTATAAGGAGATAATCACGGGCTTTCTTCCATTGTTATAAAACATGTGTTTTTCTCTTAAGCAGAAGGAGACTGAATTTAGCCAATCCTGACTTAAAAACAAAAAAAAAAAAAAAAAAAAAAAAAAAAAAAAAAAAAAAAAAAAAAAAAAAAAAAAAAAAAAAAAAAAAAAAAAAAAAAAAAAAGATATTCAAGAATTAAGATCTCATTGAAAGCTGGCAAAGTTGCTTGAATGAAACTGCAGACACACTTTTAGACCTTGAAAACAGCAATGCTGTTAGTGAACATAAAAGGAAAGATGTCCTAAAAATAAAAACAGGAAATAATCCAAAAGCTACAAGATCATGCAAAGGCAAAGAATGTAATGTGAATACCTAGCAACAAAACAGCAAGAGTCAACACAAATGACATAAAAAGATTATTTGCATAGACTGTGTGTGGTTGGGTACACCAGTAATCTCAGCACCTACGAGGCCAAAAACAGGAGAATCACTAGGAGTCCAATCTGTGCAGTGAGACTCTGTACTAAATACATTAAAAAATAAAGTAAAAAAAGATTATTTGAAGAAGTAGTAGCAGGAAATTGCTCAAACATGGGGAAAGAATCTAACATACACTTAATTAAGGCATAGAACTCCAATTATCCACAATCAAAATAAATCCATACCTAGAAATATAATAATCAAGATTCTAGAAATACAGCAAAAGAGATGAATATTAAATAAAAGCTGTTAGAGAAAAGAAATAGATTATCTACATTGAGAAATCCATCAGAATTATGGCAGATTTCTCAACACAAATAATCAAATCAAGAAGAGCTTGGAATGAAGAATTTCAGGTCTTGAAAGAAAACAACTTCCAATCCCGATACGTGTACTCTGAAAAACTATCTGTCAAATTCAGTGGAGAGGTTAGATACTTCCATGACAGAGAACAGCTGAAGAAATTCACAACCACCAGCCAAGCCCTTCAAGGAATATTGGCTGATACTCCAGAAAGAGACAGAAACAACCCCAACTTCAAGAACAACACAAAGGATCAAACAAGCAAAGCAAGTAAATAAGCAGAGGGGAACAGGCAGGGAACCTACAGCAGGAAAGTGACATGAAAATGATAAGACAAAATCATATCAACTGCAACCATAAATGGCCTCAATTCACCAATTAAAAGAAGAAAACTGGCAGAATGGATCAAGGAACAATATCCAACAATATACTGTATGCAAGAAACACATTTAACTCAAAAGAAAACTCATAGACCCAAATGCACGGGAAAAAGAAGCAATCCTCCATGCAACAGGAAACCAAAAAAAGCATGGGTAGCTACTCTGGTTGCTAACAATGTCAACTTAAAACAAAACATAATTAAAAGAGATAAAGAAGGTCAGTAAATGCTTGTTAGGGAAAAACTGAAAGAGTAAGAATTTATAATCATATATCTATCATATATATTAGGAGCACCCAACTATGCAAAGAAATTGATATTCGCCATGCATATTATCTGACCATAGTGAAGTGAAACTGAAAATTATTAACAAAAGAAATAGCAAAAATTTTATGAACACATGGAAATTATATAACACCCTCCTGAGCAAGCAATGAGTCACAGACAAAATTAAAGAAGCACAGCGTTATCTATCCCAACTATACTGCCTATACACACACATCATGATTTTTTCTTTCTACACCCCTTCCTTTGTCTACACCTGTCAAAAGTGGGCACTCCATTGACATTCAACTAACTTAGGTGCTTGAACTTGACACCACAATCCAACACCGTCCAGCATTCTACAAACACAGTGAGTTACTCAAAGAAATTGTCAACCATAGCCATTTACAGCTCAGCTTAATATTGTGGCCTCACAATGTATTCTTCATTTTTATACTTTTCTGCTGGATGGTTAAGACCTAGGTAGATCAAGACTTATATACCAACACATATATTTCCTATGTGGTCAGTGGAGTCCTCTCAGGGTTTATCTTGTAGCCCTGTACATTATTCTGTATTTCCTTTGTCTGTCATCCATGTGGATGAGTCACGGCCAATGCTTGACCAGTATGCTCAAAAAAATCATGATGTGTGTGTATAGACAGTACAGTTGGGATAGATAATGCTGTGCTTCTACATAATTCTATGAGAGGCAAGATCTGCACTAATGGTGGTTGGACAGGATATTATGATGGCTTCTAGTACGACAGTCATCCACTAGGAAAATAATTATTGAATTTTTGATATAATTCAGGTATAAAAAATAAGTAAGCAGCTACACTCTTAATTCACTGATAAGAGATATCTGCTAAAATAATATCTGTAAATATAATATCATGTATGCACCTTGTACAATACCAAAACGTTATGAAAACAGTTTGCAATGTATTAATTCATCGAATGTGTATGGTTAAGGTGTCTTGAAACTGTCTGATTGACATTTGTATTTTAATAAAATAAAAATAAATAAAAAA